>MQTX01000107.1:254872-505535 GCA_009735665.1 Angiostrongylus cantonensis
CGATAGCCACGTCCATCTCCCGTATTATGAAATAAAAGAGGATGAATATGCTGTTCCACCAGTTCTCCCTTCCGTCACATGCCATTTCGTCGGTGAAAAATCGAATAGCACCAGGTCCGGACAGAATAAGATCAGAACACCTGAAAAACCTTCCGCCAGTCCTCGCAAGCACACTAGCTCGGCTCTTCACACATTACCTGTCTGAATGCAAGGCACCTACTCAGTGGAAGATCAGCAAGACCGTGTTGTTGTTAAAGAAGGGCGACCTACACGATATAGGGAACTATCGCCCAATCTGCTTGCTGTCTGTCGTCTACAAATTTTTCACTCGAGTCATCCTAAACAGGATAAACAGAAAACTGGACGAAGGACAGCTTTGCGAGCAAGCAGGCTTTCGAAAAGGATTTAGTACAATGGACCACATTCACACGTGAACAAGGCTCATTAAGGCATCGCGAGAGTACAAAAGACCGCTCTGCCTCATTTTCAACGACTTAGAGAAGGCCTTTGATTCAATTGAGTTAGAAGCAGTCACGGAAGCCCTTGGTAGTCAACGAGTCCCTACTCAGTGCATAAAGATTCATTCTTCGTGAGCTGTACAAAAATTTCACAACCAAGATTTCACAACCAAGAATTTCAACCAAGATTTTTATCTACAACGATATTAACGTTGACGTCAAAAGAGAAGTTAGGCAGGGCGATACGATCTCGCCAAAATTATTTACAGCCACTCTCCAGAACATCATGAGAACATTGGAATGGGATAATATGGGAGTGGAAATCGATGGTCGGCAGATACACCACCTTCGCTTTGCTGATGATGTCGTTCTTATAACACCAGACATTAGCCAAGTGGAACGCATGCTTGCGGACTTTGATAAAGCGTGTGGTCTTCGACTAAATCTTAAGAATATGATGTTCATGAAGAACGTATTGGTTTCGCTTGCGCCATTCACGCTCAACGGAACGAATATCTCCGAATGCTCCAGTTATGTCTATCTAGGTCGGGAAATCAGTATGATGAACGACTTAGCTCCAGAGCTGAGCAGAAGGAAACGAGCGGCTTGGGGAGCTTTCAAGAGTATCGAAGATGTAGTGAAGAGAACAAAGAACACCCCATTCCGTGCCTACCTTTTCGACTCAACGGTACTTCCTAACCTAACGTAAGCGTTAATAACTTGGTCGCTGCGTAAGAAGGATGAAAGGTCACTAAGCGTTATCGAAAGCGCAATCAAAAGGACAGTGCTATCGTGTTAGACGTTATTCGACAGAATCGCTCGGAGCATCCCGTTTCTCACAAGTAGGGGATGGGATCCGAAGCTCCGACCTACGTCAACGATCGAAAATCAAAGATGCCGTTCTATACGCCAAACCGTCGAAACTGAGGTGGGCCGGACACGTAATGCATATGAATGATAACCGATGGACAAGGGCTGTTAGTGACTGGGTTCCTCGGGATGTCAAACGTACTGCAAGAAGACCACCGACCTGATGGTCAGAGTTCTTCACGAAAAGCCTAGAAAAAAGATATGATGCTCGACGGGTCCCTAAAGCGAGGAGAACCCACTGGGCTACTCTTGCACGCGACAGGGAAAAATGGAGGATTTACTGGCGCCCGCTCGAGTCACTCGACAATCAACGGGACTACAGGTGATACAGGTGATAGGTGATTACCAAGCTGCTGTGGAAGCTTTCGAACAGTTTTTCGTGTGTTTGCTTCCACTAGTGCCTTCAATTCGTGGCCGTCAAGATCATTGAGGTGTCCGCGGTCTTCCATAACTTCGAGGTTGAAATCGATAGGTCGGAATTTCCGCAACCGCGTTCCCAGTGTTGAATCACCAACACTACCTTCACCCTAAAATTGATGATATTCCGAGCCCGACCCGCGGCATTATGTCCAGTCTTCTACTCGAACAAAAAAAAGGACACGAATATCACGCTGATCCATACCGAAGTTAAAGCCTATAAAATGCTAGAATATTAAGTCTTAAGAAAAATCTATATTAGATATAGAAAAAGGAGACTTTGTGCTTTAAAAATATACATTAAAACTAAGTAAAGAGCAAAATTTTTGTCTAAAAAATTACACGGAAAATCAAAGCAATTGAATCGGACATTTCATATGTTACAATCTAATAGCCAGTACCTAACATTTTGGTGGGTTCGCCTTATTCAGAGAATGGAAAGGTCAAATTGACACGCAGTCCACTCGGTCGGACACTACCATAACCTCTGCTGACATGAGTCAACCTCGTCTTTGCTCACAAAGAAAACGGTGTACTTCTTTGATTTCTTCTTCTGGAACCGATTTTCTGGAATACAGCATGTTTTCTTCATCGTCGAAGTACTTGTATATATAGTACATAAAAGAATTTTTTACAAAGAAGAATACAAAAAAGAGGCAGGGTGATACTGTATTTTCTATGCATTATGTAGCGTCCGAGGCCGGTTTCAATGACGACCTACGCGGTGAAAAATTAGCAGTTCCGACTTCCATATTCTCGATTCAGCTGATGAGGACACCAATGCAGCTGATTTATACGCTATCGCATACTAAAAAGAGCAGCTCTCCATCTGCATCATAAGTGCAGTTAAATGAGCAGTAGTTCTGAGAAATAGCAGACCGTATTCGATGAAAAAGGGAGCACGTGTAGCGCAGTGGTCGAAGGCGTCCAGCAATACACATGGGGAATCGGTCCTGGCGCCCGTGGCTCGCTAAGCCTTCAATTCCTCCAGGGTCGGCAAATTGGTACCAGACTTGTCTGCAAGGACAGTAGCACTGGCTTGATACATCGGTAAGCCATCGCAAGTCATTACATAGGTCAGATATGCATTCGATCACATCTAACGATGCTTAATGAAGTCGAATGCATGGTCCATGCCTTAGGGATTGATCAACGCCGAGAGTTTTATTCTTCTTTTTATTGAATGGTAGGAGAATGACAACCTTTCTGCATAAGCAGGCCCCTTCATGTGAGCATACGTCAGTCGAGCTGTGCTCCAATGCATCGGATTGGACTCGATATAACGACGAAGACCGACAACGAGGTAACCACCGGCTGTGGATCATCAACTTGAATCAACGCGGTTCTAAAGAAGATTGCAGCATTAACTCGGTATATCGATTGGCGCCAAGTGCCAAAACGTCAAGAAAATAAATGTGTTATAACTCGGTCATCACTATAGTTCTTTCAGATTAGAGATGCTTAGAATTGTTATGAGATTTTAGTAACCCTCAACCCTATTCAAAACTGCTGCACGGAGATATGGGAGGGAGAGGGCAAGTAGGGTGGGCACTGGCAGTGATGCCATTCATTCACGAACATGGTACTGGTTTGATCTCCCTCTTCGCCTCGTGTCCAAATAGCCTGTCATCACTCCGGAGGCAGGAAGTGGAACCTAATTTATCTGGTAGAAGTTTCTGTAATCCTGGTGGGAACGCTCTGACCCGGCTATCTCAAAACTTGACAGAAAGGACACGACCAGCATTCAACGATTCACGAAGGAAGGAAAACCCTCTAGCAGCAATAAAATCACTAGCTAAAAACTCAAAGTCTTTCGTGGATGTGGATGATAAATACAAGGAGGATAATCAACGTGCAAGAATTACGAGGTCCACATAGTAGGTGTGAGGGCGGGCCGTGTAAAGTGGAATAAAGATAAAATAAATTTCTTGCTGTTTTAGCAACGAAGGTGGCGACATCTAGAGTAGACGTGGAGCTCATCTGACAGAGGTTTCTCCAAACATCCCACATACACACGTAAGCACAGCAGCATCAAGGGCGAATACTTTTATGCACATATAGAAAATAAAGGTAAATTCGAAGCTTGTCACACCGAATACACTTTTCGTCCGTGTTTAACTCTTCCTAGCATGACTAGTCCATAAAATGCCTCATGAAGAGCGAACGATCTATCAAGGAGCACTTTTTATACGAACACCCGAGTGCTGAAGAACTTGACCAACTTATGGAGGCGAGCAAACCAGCAAAAACTATGTTTGCATTGTAGCGCGCTATATGCACGCAACGTTGGTTAAAGAAGCTCATAGAATGTTAAACAACTTCAGCGTCGCCAGTAGTATGAGAATGAGAAAGCCGGCAGTACTTGTGATATGTCACTCTTACTAAGCAATGATTGAAATACCAGCGAGCATTATCAACGCCAGCTAGTTCCTAGCCGTTTCTACGACCGTTCATACACGACGCAAAAATGCGTAATACGCCCTAACCGTAAAGATGGTGATTGCATGAGTTCAGGTACAGTGCATCTAATCTCTTGCAGAGCGGGTGGGGACGAATACGTTGGCGAAACGGGTAGACCACTCTACATCCATTTAGAAGAACAACTAGTCGCTGAACTTTAAATTAAATCATATACTCTACTAGCCGCGCATAGGAGGTAGAAATATAACAGGAAAGATTTTGCAATAAAAGTCAGTGTCGTTGCAAAGGAATCCAAAACAACAGTGCGTAAAACTCTTGAGGCGTTTTGGATAAACAAAGGATAAAGCTCTTGGCGTTGATCAATCCTTGAGAGATTGCGCCGTGCATTCGACTTCACTAAGTATCGTTTGAAGTGACTGAATGCATATCTGGTCTTTACAGTCACTCACGGTAGCCTACCAATGTATCGAGCATGTGCTGCTATCCCCCCACACCAGTCTGGTAGCAATTTGCCGACCCCGCAGGGATGGAAGGCTTGGTGGGTCATGAGCGCTGGGATCGATTCTACGTGTGCGTCGTAGTGGTGCCTCCAACCACTGCGCCATACGCTCCCTTGGATAAATTCCAAAAATCGAGAAAATGAACTGCAAGGAGGAGTGCCTAGTAATCACGTGTGATCTCGAGTCACATATCCGATAGATTTTTTGATACTACCCACGCGCATTCTTCACCTAAATAGGACTGTACGGCTGATTTTCAGCAAATAAGTGCAAAGTTTACGAAGAACAAAACGGTGAGTAGCCTCCTTCTTACCACTCATACAGTGATCTTCCGAGTAATTAAGACGAGCACAAATGAGTTATAGTTAAGGGAACTTCACAAATAAATGGCTTTATTCAGAAATAGATGGCTACGATGATGCACTGAGCAAAGTGAAGGTGATTCAGTCGAAGACGACAATTCCTTCGTTAGTAGGAACTGAATGACTTTCATCTTGGCCAATACTCCATCATAACCCTCTATTTATGAATAAATCCATTTATTTCGTCAAATCCCCTTAATTATAATTGACTTGTGCTCGTTTTAATTAGCCAGAAGATCAATCTTGTGACGGGGAAGAAGAGTGCTGCTATCACAATTATTACACTAAAAAATCAGATACCGAAAACGATGAGTGTTTAAAAGAAGTTTTAACTACCGAAATAAATTTTATGCATTAATCTTTATCTGCTGAGGTTATGAAAGCGTTTGGGTGAGTGGATTACGTGTCAACTTGACCGTTCTGAAGAAGGCGAAACCGCCTTGACGTCAACTACTGTAAATTTATAAATTCCATAATAACAACCTTGTGTTTCCTCAGCAAGAAAAAAGTGAATTCCTGATCAATACCGGTGTTAAGCGAAAGTCGGTCCTGGGATTTGTTACGTAACTGTTTGTCCAAAAAGACAATTCATGGCGTGATCTTCACGAGAAAAAAAAATTTTTAACGGGACATTTCGTAATGAATGAAATGAAGGAACAACACAAGAGGATCAAACGATAGACAAGAATGACCTTGCGTTTCCTTCAGACTCAAATGAGTTCAAGGGATGGAGTCATCGCAGCGATTTGGCACTACCTTCTGTCTATTCATCCATATTCAGCGCAAGCGTGCGTGCACGTGTTCTCGTTTATGCAGTTTGTATTCTACAAGTCAGTTCTGCTAAAAGCTTCGTGGGATTTCGGCTTCCTAGATCAAACCCGTTGATAGGTGATTGTTGATGGATGGCGGTGATCGGCAGAACCAGCTAAGAGACAGGCGAAACGAGGGGCCCGCATGGTGTGGTGGAGAACGCGTTAGCCCTTAGAAAGGATAATAGCGCGTTCGTTCCCCACCACAGAAACCTGTGGCCCAGAGCATTGCAAATATCTCCGCTTCTGACTCAGTTGAGAAAGAAGCAGTGATGGAGGCCTTGGACACCCATGGCGTTCCTGCTCAGCTTAGGATTCTTCGTGAGCCACATAAAAATTCCACAACCAAAATATCACCATTCTTTAACGGTATTAATATTGACACCAAAGAGGGTTAGGCAAGGGGATGCCACCTCAAAAAAAATCGATGGTCGACTTCACTTGACATCATTCTTATGATATTAAGTGTTAATCAGGAGGAACTAATGCTTGTTGACATTGACAATGTCCGTGTAAAGATTGGTGTTCGAGTAAATCTCATAGAAACGATGTTAATAATAAATGGATTGGTTCTTTATGCCCCATTCACCTTCGATGATTGTCTCCGAATACTCCATCTCTATCTATCTATATGGGAAGGTGAACATGATAAAATACTTAGCTCAGTTGGGTAGGAGGAAGGTAGCGGTTTGGCAAGCTATCAAGAACATCGAGGATGTACTGAGAAAAATAATTATGTCAGCGGTCGAAAATCAGATGGCCCATGGGCCAGACACGTAATGCGTATGAACGACAACCGTTGGACAAGAGCAGATTCCGCGAAACGTCAAAGCTCAGCCAGTATCTAGAGCGACCAGAACCCAGTGGGGCTGCAAATTTAGTTTACGCTAAGGGATAGGAATTACCTCAGGGATACGCTATGCATTTATCTGCATTTGCAGCATAGTTAGATGCATATCTGACCTATGTGATGATTTGTGTGCTCCTCTTCTATGACCGGATCTAAGCGCATTGATCTATATCTATAAGGTTAGTGCTTCGCCTCGCAGACAAGTCAAGTCTTGCAGCAATTTACTGACCTAGCAGAGGTGCAGCACTTTATCAACGCGGAGTTCGCGATCGAACTCGTAACCGCTTTAGTATTTCATGGCACATCTCACCATTGCGCTGCACAGGTTTCTTTTTCTGAACGGCTCAAGCCAGAAAAGGCATTCACTTCACTTTGCAATTTACAAAATTCCTTTTTCCAGACAAGCTCACTGAGCAGTTATTTGATCAAAATGAGTGTTATTTCATTTTAATCATTAAGGTATATCATCATTATTCTATGAAATATGCGAGCATTAAAAAAAAAACCAAATAAAGTCCACAAAAGCTGCAGCCTCCTCCAAACGCTGAAAGTAACAGGCTTGGATGATAGACAGTAATAAATTTAAAAAGAATAAAGCAGTCGGCGTTGATTAATCCCTGAGAGGTTGCGCCATGCATTCGACTTCACTAAGCATCGTTTGGAGGTGAGTGAATGCATATCTGGCCTTTACAATAACTCGCGGTGGCTTTTACTTTTCAGCATGATGTTCATCACTTGGCCAATATTCCTCTTCTATATTATTACATAAGTAAATGACGTTATCTGTAAGCTATTACGTAAGTACACAGAATTTATGGATTTATTTCGATTGACAGAACTCCTCCAATGGGCTGGATGTCATGGGCAGCGTTCTATTGTGAAACCGACTGCGAAAAATTCCCGGACAGCTGTATCAATGAAAAACTCTATCGTGAAATGGCTGATCACCTCGGTAGGTTAAGTGGAACGAAAAATCTTATGGAATAATTTCTTGGAGAAAGCTGATAATTATGTTTAGTTAAGGTCGGATTTCTTACTGCTGCTTACAATCGTAGTCACACAGATGACTGCTGGATGGAAAATTTGAGGGATGAGAAGAGACGACTGATAGCTGATCGTAAACGATTTCCTAGTGGAATAAAGAACTTGACGAAATATGTAGGATGACTAATCTTAGTTTTACAAAAAAGGCTTTAACATTGCCGTAATGAAGAATCTCCACTGATTTCTTCAATAGAGATGTGACATACAACCACAACGCTGCTGAGATATTTGCAAAACTCTGGACCGCAGGTGTTTATGGCGGAGAACGAACGCGCTATTGCCCTTTCCGGGGAGTAACGCGTTCATCACCACACCATGTGGGTCCTTCGTCTTGCCTATCTCTCAGCTAGTTCTATCAATCTTTTGCCGTCAGCAATCATCCGTCAACAGGATTGATCTGGGGAGCCCACATCGGCATTGAACCCAGTTAAGCTGAGGCCGTAGTTGAAATCACAATGTTTTATCTTTTATTTCCTGCCTACTACAATTTTCACGGCAGGTTACTAAGCAAGCGAAATACAACCGCAACGTTGCTGAGATATTTGCACAACTCTGGACCGCAGGTGTCTATAGCGGGAAACGAACGCGCTATTGTCCTTTCCGGGGAGTAACGCGTTCACTACCACACCATGCGGGTCCTTCGTTTTGTCTGTCTCTCAGCTAGTTCTATCGGTCTTTTGCCATTAGCAAAGAGATGTGACAGTTATCACTAGATGTACAACTGTTACTTTAGTGCAGAATTCCGATGATCAAAGAAAGAACTGATTAAGAAGAATATTGATCGAGTTATCCTTTGCGAAGATGCCAACTTAATGAATTTAGATGCACGATCGACATCTGGAACTTGGAATTTATGAGGGCATCGGAACAAAAACATGTGCAGGTTCTCCATGCAGCATGGATTCCATTAAGGTTTGACCTACTTAAAATATTGATGAAAACAACTGAAGAACAACTTGCCCTCGTATTTATGATTCGGATTAGTGTACATTTTCAATTTAGTAGATTTCAGAACTTGTTTACAGCACAAAGTACTCATTCAAAAGCTGATCGAAAACAAACCAAACTAGGATGTATGAGTCCAGAAAAGCAACCTGCACGCTATAACTGTTATCTCATCTTGAGAGCTAGATGAATCATCCTTATTAAATGAAGTATTTGGGTATAAAAAACACCGAAATAAACTCCACACGAGCTGCAAAACCTTTCAAATGCGATAGAAGCATGGTTGGATGACGGACTACAGTAAAGGATAAGGATAAAGCTCTCGGCGTTCGCCATGCACTCGACTTCATTAAGTAACGTTGGAGGTGATTGAATGCATATCTGGCCTTTAAAATGACTCGCGGTGGCCTGCCGATGTATCGAGCCATGGGCGCAGGGATCGATTCCACGTGCGTGTCGCAGTGATGCCTCCAACCACTGCGCCACACGCGCCCTACGGACTACAGTATCGCGTAATAATTAGTAGTACCCGTAGAGCGATAGGGGAAATCTCTTCTGCAATCCTGTCATGCTACAACCTCTCAGATCCTCTAGTTACGAAACCAGTAGCTCTGTAAATTCTGAAAATTAATCGTCGTCATTATTGGGTTAACGTCAAATCACTGCACTAGACCCCAGCCAGCTATCTTTCTCATCAGTACTGGGCCAGAACTGTCTTTTCGAATGCGCTTGCTCGAAGGTCATAAAGAAAACAATATTTTTCGTATGGAACACATTATTTTTACTAGTTTCGTCGCTTATTTGTTAAAGGAAGATCAAAACCTCCTTCTACTAACATCTCAGTGCATATTTCAGTGCACTAATTAACTTCCACGACCGACTTTCTATTAACCTCGGCATTGATCAAGTAATTCTTTGTATTTCTGTTGAGCAAACGCGAGGTGTTAACACCTCGCGTTTGCTCAACAAGAATACAAAGGAGCACTAATTAACTTTTTGTGCACATTAATCATCTAACCGTCCTTACTGAAGACAACAGGATTGAATGAGTAACAATTCGGATACTTTTCACATCAACTTCTTGAATATTCTTTAGGTCGATGCTAACACCTTTGCCTCGTGGGACGTTGATTACATGAAAATGGACGGATGCTATGCAAACACCACGTTCATGCCTTCTGGTAAGAAATAAACTCGTTTACCGTATTCTTAGTTTTGCAATTTATGTGGTTCGCTCGCAATAGTTGCCGAGCCACAGCACACTTTCCATTCTCACGTTTTTCTTGTGATGGTCGTACAGCGTTTTGACCCGTTTTCTGCATCATGAGGAAATCCATAATCCATAAGTCCTCTCCAGTTGCACGAATGCTACGTATACTTTTCTTTTAAACTCCCTTCTCAGGAAATACTTGGTCCTCTTAGAAACAAATGCGAATTTCACAGTCCGACCTATGTCAACGATCAAAAATCAAAGACGCCGTTCTATACACCAAATTGTTGAAGTGAAGGTTTGCCAGACACAAATGTACCTAAACTACAACAGAGGGGCAGGAGTTGCTCGCTACTCGATTCTTCAAATTCGGATTAATTCCCAACCTGAGAAGCCTGTTGTACATCGCAGCCCGACACCTAGGAACACTTCCCAGCCACTCTGAGGCGGTAAACCTTTGGGAGAACATTAAAATTACCACATTAGAAAATCAGAAACGGTCTCGGAAGCATTTAATCAAAATCGAAACCTTCTTTATACGGTGGATTTACTTCACTAGTTTACCTGAATGAATTCCTGCTTTCTTCAAAATAATGAAGGAATAAAAGGCAAAATTTTCTGCCCTTATTTTCTAAATCTCCACGGTAACAAATTATTAGTTCTGGTCAAAACGGAAATGAAATGAGTCAAATTTTGTGGCCAAATATCTAACAAATAATGATTAATAATCAAGTTGTACTCATAAACGAATAAATGAACTATTGAATAAAACTTGATACTTACTTGATACTTGAACGGCTCGTCCTACTGGTTGTGCGGGCCCCAACACAACCCCCCTTTATAAGATTTGCTGGTTGAGCCATTGTGGTCCCCTGGAATCCCGAGCTGGCCAAAGCCTACCCGAGGTCTTCATCACCACAGGCAGTCGCGACCTTTGTGGATCAGAGGGGGGTTTGCTACCATGCGACTTTGATACCAGGACAATGGCAGATCCTGGGATTGGTTTACTCTTAGCTAGGTTTCCTGGTGGAAACGCTGGACTCGTTCTCAGTATGGGAGAGCCTGCCGGGGAGACGAATCCCCCCGTTGTATATCGCTGTCCGACACCAGAAACACTTCCCAGCCACGATGAGGCGGCAAAGCGTTGGTATGGAATAAAAAAAGAACAAAAAAACTCAAAAAGTTAAAAATTGAAAAAAAACCATAGGATCGATAAGTGATGTTTCTTGTGATACAGTGTTATTTCAGCATGATAAAAACTGTACTAGAAATAGTGAACTTTTCCCAGTAAAATTTGATATGGAAAGAGATTTAAGAAGTTTTATAACCTCCTAGATCGACTACAAAGCTGCTAGGGTGGCTTGCAATACATGGCGAGTCTACCTTGATATCGAGGGATCGTGGAGGTCCATTGACAGCATCATTCAGTATATGGACGATAACCAGGATGTGCTAGCGGCTGGGCGAGCGCCTGGAGGATGGAATGATCCTGATATAGTATCTTAGTTCTGTATTTATTCTTCTCTGTGTACGTTTATTTACTACCTTTTGTTTTTTAATAGCAATATGCAATATGTGAAATACAACCACGAAGGGTTTCGAACACTCAATTGTATTTAGCGGGCTTTGTCAAGCTATTTACCACACCAACCGAGACCTTTGCTTTACTTTTTTCTCAGCCATGTTTTTTCTTTATCACTGCACCAACAAAAGTGATCTGGTGAGCACAAGTCGGTAAAACGTCTTTGTTGGTGTGGTGGAGGGCACATGAGCCCATGGATAATCACGTGTTCGAAGTCCAACTGGTGCTCCGAGTCTTGCTTATATCTCAGCATCGTTGTGGTTATATCTCACGTAATAACAGTATCATAGAAGAAAAATGAATGGTAACTAAAGTTAGAACGTTGCGATTTCAGCTGCAGCTTCAACAGGGTTCAATTCTGATT
Source organism: Angiostrongylus cantonensis (assembly GCA_009735665.1). Taxonomy (NCBI): domain Eukaryota; kingdom Metazoa; phylum Nematoda; class Chromadorea; order Rhabditida; family Metastrongylidae; genus Angiostrongylus; species Angiostrongylus cantonensis. The sequence goes on from MQTX01000107.1 coordinate 266,705, forward strand.
TGTACTGCTCAGATCATTCCCGTTGACAACTGATTGCTGATAAAGTAGATAAATTAAAAATTGCCTCAAAGAAAGCCAAAACAAAGACCTTGGTTGGAGTGGTGGATAACAGGTAAGCTCTTGGAAAGCGTAATCGAGTGTTCGAAGCAGAACTGAAGTAGTTGCTCATATTTCAGAATTTTTGGGGCTGTATTCTTTATTTCCTTAACAAAGACCTTGGAAATTAATTTGGGACTACGTCGGTACCAATGAGTGAATTCTGAAAAATGGACGACAGTAAACAACATCAGGGGCATGTGGCACAGTAGTTACAGATGCCGGGCAATACAATACATGGTTGTTGATTCAACCCTGTGCTCCGCGTTAAGTCCCCAATGCTTGCGATCAATAAGTTGCTAGCAGAGTTATCTGGGAGGATGAAAACACTGAATTGATAGATCGACATTTGCAGGCAAAAGTAATTGTATGGGCGAACTATTCATTGAATCTCCTATAAAATGCTCAGTGGAGTCGAATTTATGGCAGATTCCTAAAGGATTGGTCAAGGCCGAATGCATAGTCCTTTCTCATTTGAACAAGAAACAACAATACGTTTAAGATGAATGGCAAGAAAAACAGTACTAGTAGCCTCGTAACCATCTATTCTTGGTTTTACTTGTGTTATTTGTATTATTCTCTATAATCATTCTTATGCGGCTCTGCCATTCAGAAAAGGTCACGTTACGTTTCAATGTAATGGGTTTCTAAGTTCACAACTCCAGGTACCGTATACCAAACCCAGAGCAGCGTACCGAACAGTGGGTGAATATTACTACGGCTTTGAAGATTTCACTTTGTAACTGAACATCTTCTTTACGCTCGTGCAAAGAGTAATGTAACAAGTTAAATTCAGAGGAAGTCGGGGTAGTTCACCATCTATCGGATCACTGCTGGGAAAATACGAGTCTCACAGCAAGCAAGAGAATGAAATTATCCTTACTGATGGCAAATTATTCAAATGAAAGGTAATTTATTTGTAATACTGTCAAGCTTCACCACAATGAAAAAGGAAATGAAGGGAGCACGTAAAGCAATGGTTAGTGGCTCTGCGCAATACACATGGGTTTAGACCCGCTCCAATCTCATCAAGCTTTCCATTCATTCGGGCTCTGCATATTGCTGCCAGACCTGTCTAGGAAGCCGGCAGCACTGACAGATTAACCACCACTAGTAAATTTAAAAGTCAGATATGCATTCAGTCACCCCTAACGATGATTAATGCAGTCGAATGCACGGCGCATCACTAAAGGATTGATCAAAGTCGAGAGATAATAGAAACAGAGCCGGGTCGCTCGTAATCTGAAATGAGCGGGAAGCTCCAGTAGTCTACTGAGATTAATGAGTAGGTTTCTGGCTTCATTCTTTCTTTAAGACTTTCTATAAGGTTGTTTATTATTGCAACTATTCAGATTCCTCCCTGCTTGATTACAAAATCGTGGTTTTCGGGAAAAAAAGTACTGAAAATACGGAAAACCTTCGCTATTTCCTCTAAAATATAAGCGATGGTTAAAATAATGAGGCTTTCTAGCTCGTCACTGGGCTGCCAAATGTAACCTTTGATCAGGCTAGACTACAGATGACGTTGTGGTTGGTGAATTCATACAATTTCTTAACACTTGAACGAATGAAAGCAAGTAATTGTCTTCTAATCATAGGCCTATTTGGTCATCACCTTTGATCATGTTGAATGATTTGCGATCGTGGAAGCCCGAATGCCGGAACAATTTGCTAAATCGACATGTCACTGCCATCGATCAGGACCCGCTTGGAATAATGGGAAAGGTTGTGCGTAAAGTGAGCCAGCAATATGAATTTGCTCATAACAATCATATTGTTGAAATTATAATTGCTACCAGATCAAATACGTTATAGACCGAATCGATAAGGGTCTATGTGAAGCCGGTAATTCCCGTACGTGAAGATAGTACTTCCTTCGCTATCGCAGTAGTGAAAAAGAACGAACTGGAGTTCAGGGTGAGTTTTATTACAAAGTCATGTGACGGAGAAACCGTATATCGATAAGATTAGCGATTTCTATTAACCTTTATGAGGGGACGCTGTACCATCCAAGAGCTTGCAGAGCAGTGATTAGAGGTGCCTTGCAATACACACTCATTCAGTTGTTGGTTCGATTATGCCTCTAGGTTCAACAAGCTTTCCACTCCATTTTTCTGTTAAATACGTGCCAGACTTGTCTGGGAGGATAGAGGAGCATTGATTTGCTAAGTCGCTAAGCCACTGCAACTCACTCTATGTGTCATGTATGCATTCATTCACCTTCACGATGTTACGAATAAAGCTGAATACCTGGCGCATTCTTCAGGAATTTTCCAACGATAAACACTTTATCCCTTATTATTTATCCAGTGTTCAACAATTATGAAGAACATTTGATGGACTACGCGGAATGCTGCCGACAATTCCTCCAAATGATATCAAGCTTTTGTCAGAGTCTCTAACTGTGGCCTTGCGACATTTGAGTGATTCAAACCACAGGATTAATTAGCTTGCATTCTTTAGCAGCGTATTCTAGTTAAAAACAGAAATATGAAGGGTAAATTGATCAGAGTTATTGTAACGAACGATGAAAAGAGATGCAGAATGGTCGGCATGAATTCATTTCCACTCATCACCTGCATCACCAGCAGTGCCGTTGACCGTCGAGTGGCTCGAGCATGGGCCAATAAATCATCCATTTTTTCCTGTCGCGTGCAAGAGTACACCAGTGGGTTTTGCTCGCTTTAGGGACCCGTCGAGCATCATATCTTTCTTCTAGGCTTTTCGTGAAGAACTCTGACCATCGGGTCGGTGGTCTTCCTGCAGTACGTTTGACATCCCGAGGAATTCAGTCACTAACAGCTCTTGTCCATCGGTTACCATTCATACGCATTACGTGTCCGGCCCACCTTATCTTCGACTGTTTGGCGTATAGAACGGCATCTTTGATTTTCGATCGTTGACGTAGGTCGGAGCTTCGGATCCCATCCCTTACTTGTGTGAAACGGGATACTCCTAGCATCGTCCTTTCGACTGCGCGTTCGATGACGCTGAGTGATCTTTGATTCTGCTTACGCAGCGACCAAATTTCTGAAGCATACGTTGGCGCATAAGGAACCGTTTAGTCCAAAAGGTGGGCACGGAATCGAGTGTTCTTTGTTCTCTTCACTACATCCTCGATGCTCTTGAAAGCTCCCCAAATCGCTCGTTTCCTTCTGCTCAGCTCTGGAGCTAAATCGTTCATCATATTGATTTCCCGACCTACATAGACATAATTGGAGCATTCGGAGATTTTTGTTTCATTGAGCGTGAATGCGGCATACGAAACCAATCCGTTCCTCATGAACATCGTTTTTGTGAAATTTAATCGAAGACCAATTTTTCCACAGGCTTTATCAAAGTCGGCATGCATACGTTCCGCTTGGCAAATGTTTGGCATTATAAGGACGATATCATCAGCAAAGCGAAGGTGATGTAACTGCCGACCGTCGATTTTCACTCCCATATTATCCCACTCCAATGTTCACATGACGTTCTGGAGGGTGGCGGTAAATAATTTTGGCGAGATTGTATCGCCTTGCCTAATTCCTCTTTTGACGTCAACGTTAATATCGTTGTAGAATGCTGAAATTTTGGTTGTGATTTCCACTCAAACGTGGCAGAAAATCCTTGCCTTTTCAACTTAAATCCCAACTAACGATAAATTCTGTTGGTTAAAATGAAAACCGTTAGTATCTGTAAACCATTGCCAACACTATTTCGAGCTCCTTGCAAGAAAGGGATAAGGGTTTCGGCGTTGATTAATCCCCGAGAGATGCGCCGTGCATTCAACTTCATTAAGCATCATTAGAGGTGATTCAATGCACACTGGCCCATACAACGACTCGTGGTGGCGTATTGATGTATCGAATCAGTGCTGCTGTCCTCCCAGGCAGGTCTTGTACCCATCTGTCGACCGCGGACGGACGGAAGGCTTGTTGAGGATGGAGAGCGGGATCGAACTAAAGATTACGTGTGTAATGCAAAGCAAATGTAATCATGGGCTACAAGCTCTTCGTTACTAGGAAAATAACAGCGACACTGTGATTTCCTGAATATCACAAATCCTGTTTTGTTGTTCTACCGTGACTTGTATTGCAAAAACAATCCGATCACAAAGTCCAGCGTCACCCACCAGGATACGGTGACGTCCTAGAATGTCAACAGTGTGATCCGTTACCGTATCTACAGGAGAAATTCCACGTTGTGTCAACTTTGTCCAAAACTTTTGGTTTAAAAAATATGGTAAATATAGATCATATTTTGGGAAAAAAGGGTTAGTGGTCTAAGGCTCGCTTTGCCTGTTCCGCTAGACAAGCGTAATCATGTAGAATTGAAGCAGCTGCATATTTATAGTACAAAAACAATATTCTCATACCAATGTACTTTTGCATTCAGCTATTAGCCATTCATATTAGAATAAAAACAAAGCTTAACGCGTTGTCACCAAAACGTCTCCCAAACTATGGCCTTAACCCAAATAAAATAACAAAGTGGACAGCTTAAGAGTACGTGGCTTCTAGGGTTAAATTGAAGAGCTTTACGGCGGCTATCAGTAATTCCTTATCGGGCACCATGTTCTGCATTTCACTGCGAGAAGTGAACTACGACGCCCTTGTTGTGGACACCACATACCAACAGTTTTCATACTAGGTATCTGCGTTATTCCTAAAGTCTGTACCCTGTAAGTCTTAATTCGAATTCTCTTCAGAAGGTACAGTTGTCGTTGAAGTCGATTGGCCTGACGAATCTGGCCGGATACGAACGGAACTCGGCCATGTGGACGCATCCCATGTGCACCGCGTCGAACTCGCACCGACATCGGCCACCATGCTCAAATTAACCATAGTTTAAGTGACGTCATCGATCAATAATGTTTGCATAGATCCTCTAGGATGCACTAACAGCATTTCAAACAGATATTGTTAAAATAAGGTGATTGTTGCAAAAAATATGCTTTTAACAGTGACTGAGTACTGCTGTTGGAAAACTCTGATGTAAGAACAGCATTTTCTCTTGCTAAAGCAGTTGCTGTTTCTTCGCATCCCAGATAGCCGCATTATGGCATGACAAACCAAATACAACACTTCTAATAATGTCTCCCAAAGAAACTATCAATCCATTTGGTTCAAATTAACATGCTCAAGTTGTTCTTTATGTTGTGCATGACATAACGGGCGCCAGTGGCGCAGTGCTCGGAGGCGCCCTGCAAAACACAAGGGATTGATCACCGTGCCTCAGGCTCACCAAGATCTCCGTTCTTCCGGGTTAGGCCAATTGGTACCAGACTTGTCTGGAAGGATAGCAGCACTAGCTCGATAGCAAGGTTGGCCACTGCGAGTCACTGTAAAGGGCAGATATGCATTCAATCACCTCCAATGATACTTAATAAAGTCGGATATATGGCGCATCCATCAGGGATTAACCAATGCCGAAAGCTATATCCTTCATTTGTCCTTTACAGATGATATAAGTTATTTTATTCTATCTTCTCAATAAAAGTTTCCCTTCGGTAAAACAAAGGGAGGGCAGCAGAAGGAGAATGGACATTTAAGTTTTCTTAAATAGGAAAAAATAATACGACAATGATGTTGAGATATTTGGAAAACCTGGACCCCAGAAACAAAACGGTCTAGTTTGCACTGCAAGAGGGCGGATAGCACAGTGCTAGTGCACGAGCACGGTGCTGCCTCGATTCCCCTGCGGGGTCATCAAGCCGTTCATCCCTCTGAAGTGGCGAAATTGGTACCGGACTTCTCCAGGAAAAAAATTGCTCTCTGCAATTCAACTACGAACGCTCCAGACCGGCTGTCTCAGGGTTTCAGCGAGAATCCGCCCGACCAGCATTGTATAACATTTAAGATGGAATGAAGATCCTTAAGCACCAGTCGAAGCTACACGTAGAAGTTGGAAGACCTTCGCGGATGATTGATGCGAGGAAACGAATCGAAAGTGAAAAGTCCTGGGATCTGCACAGTAGACGTGAAGGCAGGTCGTATAAAAATAAAAAAAGTCTGTACTGCTGTATTTATCTTCCTAACAAGTATCGCTTTTATTTCCCAAGATGTCATCCGTTGTAACGATCTAAAAATTAGGTTAAAAATAAAGAGATGGAGAACATCGGAAAGAACAGACAGTTTTTCAAGATCGTAACTTCATTAAGAAAAGGAGGACAAGATGAAGTAGTTGGCTATGTACGGCTTGGGACCACATTTTTTATAGCACTAACCATAAAAAAATATAAATGATGAGGCGTCCGGTGTTGACAATCCACTAGGCACGCATTCGACTCCATTCATAATACTGTAGAGGTGACTGAGTGCATGTTTGGTTTACACAAAGTTTTCTGCAAGGTTACCGATCTATTATTAATCCGGAGCTTTTTTGATGGATGACGGCGTTGCTTATCCAGGACATGGGAATGAACCAAACGCTGTGTGCCTATCGCACGGCACGTTTAACCACTGCACTACACCTTTTCTGTGGCATGTATGTATGAAGTTGTTATTGTACAAAATTAGCTCTTTACGAAGAATTTCTTCAACCGCATGCATTAAGCGCATTTCAACGATGCCTAAAAGAGTCAAATGTATGGCGCATCTCTTAACGGGTAACTAGCCCCGGACGTTTTATTCACTTTCGGTTTCCCACATTAACTACTGGGAACACCACATCTGATCTAGCTCGTTCCACTACTACACGTTGACTCACAACGAATCCCCTCATGTGCGGGGAGATATCGAGCCGATTAGTGCCGAGGCCACGTGGCGCGTCCACGGGCGGCGGCCGGCTGGGGATTAAACGCGCGCCCCAAAGGTGACCTTGTCCCTCAACCTGGCGCAAGAGACCGTTGATTCCGTGTCTTTGTCATGCCGGATTAACTACCACCTTGCCCATGCACGTAGATGCAGTCATGCAGACGTAAGTCAGCTCTGGCTTGCCCCAACAAATTAGCTCCACAGTTCCACGTCTATTTCATGGGAGATTTAAAACTCCATAAAATGGGATGCTCCTGATATTGCGGAAGTGTGATATTGTTCGTATCCATTAACACGGATAGAGATAGAGAGAGAAAGAGAGAGAGAAAAAGAGAGAAAGAGAGAAAGAGAAACTTTACTGCTAATGGCTTGAGACAGTCGTTCATGGACAGGTTACAGGTAATTATAGGAGACAGGTGACACGTTTGTTGACTTCGGGAGCGGCGACGCGCGCTACGTGGCATCGATTGACATTCAGCGCGCGTCATCGGTAGCACGCGCTTACTGGGCGCCAGAACTACTGGGCTACACCAGTTTCAAGGCTTTATTTCATTACTTTAACTTTAGTTTAGGTTTTATTTTTAAAGCACTCATTGCAATGCTCATCATTTGTCTTGTAGATTTCTATTTCGGTTAGCCCGACTGAACCTAGGGGCACTCAAGGATGTCTAGTCTACTCAACACTTTGTTTTATGGTTTTATGGTTACGTCGTTTAAGCTATTTTGTTCCACCGACTGAAAATTTGCAAGAAAAAATAAAAAATAAACTAAGAAGGAGGATCGAAGATGGAGTAGTTTATTATTTATTTGTTTTACGTAACACATTTTTATATCTCCTTTGTGGACCGCAGCCCTTCATGCATTTCATTGGTTTCCTTATCCACTAAGGTCCTCGGACTTTTTCTCTGTTTGGGTTCGACTGCTGCCTGAGGATCGCTATCTTCTTTATGAATACCGTTGAGTTTTGGTCCAGTCGATTCTCCCTTGAGTCCTAGTATAGCTGTACTAGAGCGTTTTGGCTGCATTTGTGGGAATAAGTTGGGCCCAGACGAGTCTGGTATCAATTTTCCGGTATCCTAGAGGGATAACAGACCTGATATGCCTCGGGGGTCGAACATATGAGCTAACAGACAGTATGTAGTTGAGCAAGGCGCTAGATTCCTATCGACTATCGAGAGATTTTCTGTGAATATTACAAGTGTTGTTCAAGTTTCACAGCTCGATTGTTATGTAGTCCCTTAGAGTATTTTGCAGAATTTCCTTGCGCTATGGATTTTACGCAGAAACGAAAGAAATCAGTGAATTGGTGCTCACAGGAGAACGATCTCATCATCAAATTATTCCTAGAGAGCTACAACACCTATTACTTAAAGTTTTCTGACGGTATGCTCTTTGATCGTTGCTCAGATTCTGTCCTCACATACGATGTTGAACTACTCAACTGAAACAAGTAGATCAAGCAAACACAGCTTTACTATATTTATCAATTATATGGCTTTTTATTGTTTTCTTTTTTCTCTGATTTAATAAAATGCTTATTCGGAAGGCAAGAAGCTGTTTTAACTGTTAGTTTACTTCTAGATACGGTATCATTAAGTGTTTTGTCTGCAAATGCACCAGTATTGCCTATTTATGCTATTCGTGAGCTAGTAAGTATTGCTTTATATTCTTGTTGAGTTAACACGAAGTATAATCTTACTTCTTTATTTACGCACAAGCTGACATTTCGGCGGGTTTCGCCTTCCTCGGGGGCTGGAAAAGTCGAGTTGGCCGCGATCTATCGAGCTAAACACTTTCATAACCAAACAGAGAAGGTGCTAAACCAAGATTTCAATCACAATGAACACTGGATAGCTCCTTCGAACACTCACCGCTTTCTGTGAGTCTTCCACTTGTCTGTGTTTAACGTGATTGAAATCTTGGTTTAGCATTTTCTGTTTGGTTGTGGAGGTGTTTGGCTGGGTAGATTGCGGTCAATTTGAGCTTTCCAAGCTCTGAGGAAGGCGAAATCCGCCGAAACGTCAGTTTATGCGTAAATAAAGAAGTGAAATAATATAATAACGCCTCGTGTTAGCTTTACAAGAATATAAACAATTGAGCCACCATCACTATAGGTGGAACTATCGATCTTGACGAAATTACTTTTTCTCTAGGTTCGAAAAAAGGCATAAAAGCTGTTCGAGATTCGTTACATGAGAAATGGGCCGAGCAACTGACAAATCTTCGATTCGCAAGGCGTACACCGGCTCAAGTGGCCGAGAAGATCAAGAAGAGCATCATCGTGACAAGAAAGTTTATTAATACCAATGTAGGTTCCTCCTTATTTCAGTTATTTCGTCATCAAGTCACTTCATGCGTTTTCGTTATTGCGCATACGGTTAATCAAGTTGTTCATTTGCTTTTAAAACTCACAAGTCGTTTTTGTATTACTGCGTGTTGGAGTACATTTTTTGTGTTTATTTTTGTAAATGTGTGTAACCTGGTAACCGTCCATCGCCTGTTCGTGGCTGGGACGTGTTCCTGGGTGTGGGGCTGCGATTTACAGAGGAAGAATTCATCCCCAGCAGATCTCCCAAGCTCAGAAGGAGTCTGGCGTTTTCATCAGGAAGCCCAGCGTGGAGTAGACCAGTACCATGATCCACCGCCTCCTGGTACCAAACTAGTCTCATGGTGGCAAATCTCTCTCTGATCCACGAAGGCGGCGACTGCTTGTGGTGGTGAACACCTGGGGCAGGCTTTTGCCAGGTTGTCCTTGGGACTCCATGGAAACAGAGTGGCTAAATCAGCAAATCTCCGAAAAAATGGAGACTGTTCTGGTGCCTCCACAACCAGCGAAGGCGGGCCATCAAAGTAAGAAATAAAATATATATAATGTTCTATCTACAATAGGCGAAGTCTACATAGCGAGGCCTGTGATGGTGACTGTCAACGAAAGGTATGGCCTGAGTGCTGCAGTGATCGCTAACGTCATGGATGGGCACTGAGGACCATGAACTCAACCATCCTCTGATTGATCAGTGATAAGCACGTCCGAGCAAAAAAGCTTGATGGTGTGTAATCTCACATGGTTAATGGAAACCGAATTACTCTGTCAAGATTCCAAAAAAGATCTTTTAATATGTTTTTCATTGCTCACTTCTTCTGCCAATAGTTAGGGCATTTGGGTACTGGTTGCGAAATTAATTCCGTGAGTTTTTAAATGTGATGAATGAGTGGCGATCTTGTGATACTGTGAAATATTTGGACACTTAGATGGTCCGTCTGTACTGATTGTGCGGGCTCCAGCATAATTCCCATTCTCCGGAGATTTACTGGTTTAGTCATTGTGGTTCCCCTAGTGGAGTTCCAAGGTCAGCAAAGCCGAGGTCGTCCACCAATCGTCACCACCCCAGGCAGTCGTCGCCTTTGTGGATCAGAGGGAGATTTGCCATCATGCGACTAGTTTGATGCCAGGACTGTGGTGGGTCCTGGTTTTGGTTTGCTCTTTTCTGGGCTTCCGGATGGGAACGTCGGACTCTTCAGCTTGGAGGATCCTGTTGAGGAGGTGAACCGCTCTCTGTACGCCGCAGCCAGGCACCCCAGGAACATCTCCCGGTTGCGATGAGGTGGTAAACCAGTGTGGGGGATGCTGTGGAATAGAGCGCCTATTCAGGGAATGAAGGTGACAATCTTCGGACTGAGGGTTGTACACCTTGATTGACCCATTATTCATAAAGAGATGTCTAAAGGAATGATTTATTCCAGGGTGAGAACATTCGAACTAAGCGCATGGATGACTTGCCGCCACATTTGAAACAACTTGAAAAGAAGTTACGCGAAGAATATACTAAACAATCGAATGACACTGGATTAGATCTCCTTATCGGTAATTATTCCATCGTGTATGTGTATCTGTTAAGTTGTTAATGTAATGTTTTTGATGATTTCAGACGATAGTGCAGCTAGATTTTACGATTTCTTGAAGAATGTGAAGGAAGAGTCTTTATCTCCAGTTGTTAGGATTAATGCAGATGAGGCCAGATGTACTGATACTGACCCTGATGTCGAAACAAGTGCTAACGATAATGTTGAGGTATAGATACAATACCATTTTCGTTCGTCTGATGCTGAAATCGAAAATAACCACTAATAATTCGTTTTAGGGTTCATCAATAAGCAATTTATCTCACATCTCGACGATGGCTCAAGTTCTCGATCTGCCTCCTGTGGCCCCCGTAACACCATTCAAGAATTCTTCTATTCTCCCTCCGCTATTTAGCAATAAAAAAAAGCGAGTAATTTTCTGCACTGTACATTTCATCCAGCAGGTTTTCGTTTTTATTCCCGCATGTTTTGAAAGGATTGGGTATCAAGGAATATTTTTTTTCAAAACGTTTAATACTCTTTTCTAAAAGAAGTGAGAACGTTGTCAAATTCTGCTATTGGTTTGCTTTTTTAAACATAGTGAATGAACACATGGGATCAATTCCCTAGCACCTGGCCTACCAAGCCTTCCATCTGTCCAGGGTCGGCAAATTGGTACCGGCGTTGTCTGCGAGGATAACAGCACTGATTCGGTAAATCGGTAGGCCACTACGAGTCATTGTAAGGGGCAGATATGCATTCAGTGATCTCCAAACGATGATTAATGAAGTCGAATGCATTGCTCATTCCTTAGGATTGTTGAACGAGGAGACCTTTTTTTTTATTTATCCCATATTTAACCCATTGGTGCCAACGCCTAAGTTCATATCGGTGTTGACTTGCTATTTTTTCAACAGTAGACGACAACTCATCGTTACATAGAGGAGTTTAAGGGAGAGGATAGAAGGATAAAGCTATCGGCGTTGGCGCGTCCTGAGGGAGACGTCATGCATTCAACCTTATTACACTTTGCTTGAAATGATTGAATGCATATTTGGCTCATTAAATGACCCACTGTGGCCTACTGATGTATCAAGTCAGTGCTGCTATCCTTCCAGACAGGTACCAATTTGTCAAGTCTGGAGGGATGGCAGGATTTGTGAGCCTGATTGGGGCGCGGTGTTGATTCCATGTCTCTCGAGGTGCCTCTAACCACTACGCTATCCGCACCTCAGAATTAAATGGTGGAGAAGGGAAATTTGTGATAAATGGTTGATCTTATCCTTTGCTCGAAAGCGCGTGCTTCATTTCATGTATGGCTCAATTTGGCGCCGCTGGGTTAAACACACGGGAACATTGTCAAAACCTTTTTTGGCCTGCAGTTAATATCCTGCTGAAATCTTCAAATGTACACTTATCTCCTTTTTATGCTATATTATTGTCTCATTTGTTTAGGCGTTCTTTTGACGATGATTTTGAGGACATTACTGCTAAACGGCACCGTCTTGTCGATGCCGAAATGGAATTGATTCAACGGAAACGTTATTTGATTGAGATGAAAATTAAATACTGGGAGGAGAAAATTAAACGTTCATCGAACTCATCGGTGTAATCCGACTTGCAAGAATTGTAACAGTTGGTCTATAACTTGTATTTACACTTAGGAGAAATTTACAGGTGTTTGTTAAACCCAGAAAAGTTACCTTTCTGTATAAGTATGGTTATGTTTGTTCATAAGCACCGGAAATCGATTTAGTTAAGTGGGAGCGTTTCTCCTTGAATAATCGAATGATTGACTTTGTCATCTCTAAAACTGTATGATCAGATGATGTCATATCGAGAGCTATATGATTGAATGATCTTGTCATCTCTAAAGGTGTATAATTGAATGATCTTGTCATCTCTAAAACTGTATGATTGAATGATCTTGTCATATCTGAAGCAATCTGAATGAAAACTTTATAAATTACTTGGGAGGTTGTCGATGCTCAGGATGCGTAAACGGATCTGCATCGAATCTAGACTTTCCATAGATTAGCCGTATTTAAGGAGGTCTAGGACAACTATACATGCAAGACTTGTAGAATTATAGATATTGGATCTATACATTAAAGCATTTTTTCTGAAGGTATTAGCACCATGGATAAGGTTTCCTTCGAATCGAAACAGGATCGACGCATATTGGATCCGAACTTCTGTATAGATCTTGTCATATAAGAGGCTAGGATTTTTTCCAGGACTAACTATTCTTTCCATTAAAATGTTACCGTATGCAGGCACATATGTGCCTTTACTTGTTTTTGGTTTTTATTATGCTTAAAGTTGGTCTCCATGTACGAGTTGTTGTTCTTTCACTTATTTTTGTGATATATTTGGCTCACGAGAAGAGGTCAATTAAATAGCTTGGTTCCATTGCTTCAGCGTTGATTGTTTTGTATTTTCCAATAAATTTAGGTGACCTGAAGTGGAGAGATCCATTTGTGATGTTATTTAGAGTTAACCTTGGTCAACAACGGCGGTAAATAGCCGTATTGAAGGAACACTAGGAAGCCATGGAGGACGTCCAGTCTTGGAATGATATCTGGATTGGTTCTTTTTTCACAGTGCAATGAACATTTACTTTTAAGAGCTTGCAGTTCTTGTTGGTTTGCATATCATCGGACTAACGAGGTCTGTGTGGGTGAAGCTAGAGCTGTCGGTGTTGATCAATTCGTGAGGGATGCGCCATGCATTCGACTTCATTAAGTATCGTTGGAGGTGAATGGATGCATATCTGGCCTAAACATTGACTTGCGGTGGCCTACAGATGTTTCGAGCGAGTGGTACTACCCTTCCAGACAAGTCCGGTACCAATTTGCTGACCCCACAGGCATTGAGGGTTTGGTCGGCCACGGGCGCGGAATCGATCCCACGTGCATTGCAGGGCGCCCTTCTGACCGCTGTGCTACACGCGTCTGTATTGGAACGCTAGGAAATTCGTAAATCAAATCAGAGAAAAATATCAAGTTTCTATGAGGGCTGTAAAATCTTTAAAACTCGGAATTCGAGGAACCATGGTTCACGCAATTGGCAAGCAGCAAGAGGACTGCTTTCTATCCTGTCCAAGCATAGAGGTCATGCAACATTGACTAAGAAGGTGATATCTTACCAAGGAAGGCTACGAAGCTTGGGAAAGTCCCAGACCTTTTTTGTGTAGGCGACTATACAATGAAATCTTTAGTACTGCTTGGAGTTGGTAGCACTTTAAAATTTAAGCTGTTTACTATAAAAATGAGCATTTATGGGTTATGTTGCATCTGATGAGATTATGGAAGTGTTTGATTGAGTAAATTGTGTGACAGTTCGTGCTTTCCAGGTTCTGAAGAAAGCCAACCCGCCGGAATGTCAACTATTCTTCACCAGCAGACATGAGCAAGCAGTGTAGTCTGCTAAGCTCATGTCTGCTGGTGAAGACAACAGTGAATTATTTGGTCATGGGATTAATTAATTATGGTCTTATCAAGAGTACGTGCAGCACAGTGGTTAGAGGTACTCTACAATACGTGCAAAGTCCTTGGTTCGATCCAGCGCCCTGTGCTCACTAATCCTTTCACCTCTCCAGATCAGCAAATTGCTACCAAACTTGTTTTGGAGGATAAAAGTACTGATTCTATCAGCAAGCCATCGAAAGTCGTTCGATGATTCTTCCATTCTATCCAACGCTGGAATATTTCGCTCATTTCTTTTGTCCTCTTTCATGCTGCATGTATTCAGACATCTCTATGACATTTGATGACGTCCAATACACGATGTCCCCGTCAGGAATAGAACCAGGCCGAACGTCTTTATGCCATACACTTTATGGATCCGTTAAGACAGAGTTACTTTAATCATGTTCTAGTTAGGCATTTCCATAGTTGGTTATCTGCAAATACCGAAATCAGGCTTTATATCATTAGAGAACGTTCTATCAGTGGACCACCTATGTCTCACTGTCCCACTATCTTGTTGTAAAGAACGAAAAAATTATCAACTTGTTAGATTGGACGGATACACAGGATGCTCGGTAGGTGATGAAGATCGCCGATACATTGGTCGAATTGCGAGTTTGTTGTGAGTTTGTGAGAGCTTTGCTTGATTATAAGTAAGCATCCATAATTAAGAGCTTTTGAGAGAAGGTTGATTTCCCGGATTCCCCTTGCGGATTCGGGAGCCAGTTTGCAGTAGCTTTTCTAACCAACGATCAAATGTATTTTTTTCAACTGAGTGCAGTAATCCGATGTTGTGACAAACAACGACACAAATGCCCCGAGGCAATAAGAAAATGAACTGCCTTTAATGTAGTAAATCTCCGCTTTAGTCACCAATGCGCTCAAAATTGTTAGTCATAATGGATAACGGTCTAGACAGATTTTGCTTACTTAGATACTTGTGTGGCTCGTTTTCACTAGTTGTGCAGTCCCTAGCATCATTTCCATTGTTTCGGAGCTTTGTTGGACTAGCCATTATGGTTCGCTGGAGTCCCGATGTCAGCCTAGCCAAAGTGTGCCACAGGTCATCACCACCATAGCCAGTCGCAGCCCTTGTGGATCAGAGGGAGATTTTCCAGTGTGCGACTTTGATACTAGGACGGCGGTACATCCTGGTATTGGTTTACTCTTAGCTAGACTTCCTGATGGAGACGTCGGACTCGTTCTCAACTTGGGAGACCCTGCGAGAGGGTGAATCCCTCTGCTGTACATCGCAGCCCGATGCCCAGGAACACCTTCCAGCCACGGTGAGGCGGTAAACCGTTGGGAGACCTTTAGACAGATTTTAGTATTTTTTGAAATTTACTTTATATGACCCATCTTCACACCTACTGTGTGGATCTCAACGTTTCTCACATTTGATTCGTTTCCCGCATACATCATCCACTGCGATGTTCTAACTTTCACAAGTGGCTTCAGCAGCTGATTGAGGATTTTCATTTGATCGTGAATGTCGTAGAATGCTGGCCCAGTTGATTCTCACTAGAATCCTGAGATGGCTGGGGTGGAGCGTCCACACTTGGACTGCACACAGTGATTTCTTCTCGGGTAAGCTTGGTACCAATTTTCCGACCCCACAGGGATGGAAGCCTTGGCGAGTACAAACGTAGATCGAACCAGCACCGTGCTCGTGATGATCGGCATCGCTCTCAGTTTGCCATTTATCCCCTAGACAGATGTAGTAACTATGCAAAGTTCTGCAAATGCAAGTATTAGCCACGAAGTGCTATCAGTCCTCCCACACCAGACCAGCAACAATTGCAACGTGTCAGCTGCAAAACCGCAAAATGCTAAAATGTAGCGTCATTTAGGGTCCAATTGGTGCATCGTTTTACGAGATATTGCGGTCGCAAATGTCACCAGAGTTTGCGACTTCTAGTTTATTGACGGTTCGTTGAGCTAGGATTGTTCCACGAATTGGTTCATATCATGTGCTGTTTCTTATGGAAGAGTTATTTTCACAAGTAAATGTGTGAGCATTTTGTTTATAATGGTATTCGAGTGGATACTCTTCGTTTAAGGAAAAGCAAAACCATCGTTTACTCATTAACCACCAGGAACTCTCTTCGAACATTTCATTTTGTTCGGAGAGCTGTGCTCGTAGCTTTTGTACTATTTGTACTCTGGTCCTTTTTTACAACTTTACAAAAACTAGTTTACAACTGGGGCTAATTATAGTTTAGTTTTGTTTATTTTCTTTTTTGACCAGAGGGGTAAATGAGAAAAGAAGCTGAAAGAACTAAGCACTTTGTTTTGTCAACACTTATGTAAATCTGGATTCATTATGTGGATCATGAGGCGATAAAAGTATTTTGTTTCCTACAGATAGCATGGGACGACGGATTGTCCGGAAGAGGCCGTACACTCCGGACCAAGATGCCGTAGGAACCTCTTCGAATCGAAGCGTTGACAGTGATGTGGAAGAAATCATCGACGTGGAGACGGTTATTATTGAACATATAACGATTTTTATACTTTTTTTATTACTATTAATACTTTTTTCTTGGAGTAAAAACTATGAGCGATGACGTTATCGTCGTGAGATTGAGTTTCTTCTATTTTCATGTCTTTCTATCTCGTTTCTGTATTAAAGGACGTAAATCAAGGCATCTGGAATGACCATGATTGCTTGTTTTCCTTTTATAATAATGTAAGCTGAAGTCTTCGTACACGTATTTGAGCTGGTTCGATGGCTAGGAGTTCAAAATAGTTGGAATTTTTCCAGGATTTTAAGCTACTGGTTATCCAGGGTGTTTCAGATCCAAAGTGTTCGTTTTGTTGATGTACAGGTACAGGCAGCTTCTTTATATGACACTAAAGGTAAGACTGTTCCACTCAAGTCCTGTCTACTTTGTTTTCAAAGTATGTGATTAATGTTTTAGATGTATTTAGTTGATAATAAATTTAGTAAGATAGGTTACAGTTAGCCTTCTGTTAAGGTTGTTAACATTTGTTTCAATCCATGAAAGGAGGGTAGCGTGATTGTTGTAAAAATAAGGAGAAATATTTTTAGAGCTTGATTCATAAATGCTTTAGACCAGACAGTTTTGCAAAAGCTTCCACCTCGTGTAGAGCATGAAGCTTCTCGCCAGCCTAGGCCAACCCTTTCTACTCGATCTACTCCGCGAATTACTTTAGTTGGTCGAGGTTTGCGTTGTAGTAGTTAAAATGTTCATTTTAGTAAGAACTATATTTACCTTATACTAATTGAAGGGACGTGTATAGCGCAATGATCGCAGGTGCCCTGCAGTGCACTTGGGATCGATTCCCGTGCTCCAGGCTCACCATACCTTCCATCACTCCGGGGACGGCAGATTGGCACCAGACTTAGGAGGATAGCAGCACTTAGTCGGTACATCGCTAGGTCATCTCAAGTCATTTTATGGACTAATTATGCATTCAATCATCCCAGCGATGGTCAATGAAGTCGAATGCATGGCGCATCCTTCAGGGATTGTTCATTGCTGAGAACTTTATCTTTTTTTTTCGTCTCTGCTACTTATTCAGATTGTTCTCGCAAATTTGTACTGTTCCAAATTCTATAACCAACAATGCTGGTGGTTTTCTTTTCTTGACTTTCATTGTTTTTGTCTTCGAGAAAGTTCGGTTTGCTTAATGTGGAACCGCCATTTCTAGTAGTTCCTGTTATCGGGTATGGCGTACTGTGTTGATACCCCATTTGTTTTAGTAATAAATTCCGCATGGTATCCAGTATTCTTTTTCGTCGTGTAGATAATCTAGGCGGCCCACTTTCTTTATGTTGAACGTTTTGCTTATTAGTTGTGCCGTTATATTAAAGCATTAAGCTACCGGCATTGATCAATCACTGAGAGATCCGCTATGCATTCGTCTCCATTCGTAAAATTGTTGGAAGTAATTGAATGCATGCCTGACCTTTTACAATGACTCGCGATGACCCACCTATGTATCGAGCCAATGCTGCTATTCTTCCAGACAACTCTGCTATCAGTCTGCCGAACCCGGGGTGTGGTAGGCTTGGTGGATGTGGGGTGCGGAGATCGATCCCATATGTAGCGCAAAACGCTACCGACGACTGCGCTACACACTCACCGTTACATTACTTTGGTGAATATACTGTTTCTGGAGAATCTACATTATTATTTTGTCCCTTCTGAAATGGCATGAAGCGTAGTTGCCTATCCATAACTGGCCCAGTAATCTTCCATGTACCAGATTGGCAATGTTAAACGATGCGTTGTGCAACCTGATGTAGTTCTGTTCGTTACCAGATTATGTATTTCTGAGCAGTCTTTTAAGAAGGAAGATCTTCAAAGTGATTCGTGATCACTGGGATCGCTTTCACTTGGTTTCATGGTTAAAAATTAGTCTTTTTTATTTCTGCATGAACCTTCTTCACATTTACTCTGCGGATCCCAGCACTTCTCACCTTCGATTCGTTTCCTCGCAGCCACCGTTTACGAAGGTCTTCCAATTTTTGCGTGTGGCTTCGACTGATGTTTGAGGACTTCCGTTCCACCTTCAATATCGTGGAATGCTGGTCAAGTCAATTCTCCCTGGAGTCCTGAGATCGCCAGGCTAGCGCGTTCCCATCTAGGTTTGAAGAGAGTTCCCAGGTTCGACTTTCTATTAACCTCGGCATTGGAATATGAATGCGTAGTTTTCTTGTTCAGCAATCGCGAGGTTGTTATACAGCATACATTTACTTTCATAGAAAAGCACACAATACAATACAACACAACAGTAGCTGACGTTTTGGCAGTATCAGCTTCTTGTATATAAATATCAATTTTTGATGTGGGGTGGCGCACTCATCAACCATATGCGACTATAATCAGCTGTTTTAACCTTCCTCATTGGAAGTCATGTAAAAAAGCGGCTCTGAAGAAGGCGATACTGCCGAAACGTCAGCTACTGTTGTGTTGTATTGTATTTGAAGAGTCTTTTTTTTTCAAGACAAATCCGGTAACAATTCCTGTGGTGGGTGTGGAGCGATATCGAATCAGCGCCGTGCTTGTGGTGATCAGCAGCACTAGCACTGGGCTATCCGCACCATAAAAAATGTCTAGGTTGAAATAATTTTTAGATTCATTGATAACCCTTGTGTCTAGATGGTACAAACATTCCTATAGTCTTCTTGTTGTTTGGTTATCTTTACAGTAACATTAATATTTTTGTCGTTGGTTTGATTTAGAAAATACAAAAGTTGTGCACTATGTTCTAGGTAGACCAGAGAACTTGACAGCATCCCTTGTGACTGGTCCTCGAAAAATCGACATCAGACGACATTCTGGTTGTCCGGATGCTGGCCCGACTGCAACATCCAAACGTGCCCCCATTCTGGCAGTGAGTAGTTCCTTTTTGATGTAGAGCATTATAGTATTACCTGTAATGCATTTAAAGTAAAATATAATGATATTGTCTCAAATTTTCTACTTTAGCCGGTTTTATGCTTCTGTTGCACTACATTCTTTTTAAAAAAGATTTTATTTTTAAAGGATGAGGGTATTGGTACATTTGCCATAGCGAAACTTCCATTAGAAGAAATGTCTATGTCTACAAAGGTAGGACTTTAAATATTTCTGGTTTCAATTTCAATTGTAATGCTTTCTGCTTTTCTTTTTTTATAGCAACCGCAAGGTTGTTATTAAGTACACGTTTACCTCCTCACAAATATAGACATACATACAACACAACGGTAGCTGGCGTTTCGACAGTATCGTCTTTTTCAGAACGTGGAAGGGTACACTAATATTTAATTTACTGTATCAAGCGCTTCAACAACGTGAATAGAAAGATGAAAATCTGAACAATAACTACACAATCACCGGATTCTCGAAAAACCCGCCGTTTTTTATCTGCCTTCCGCTAAGGAAGAACAGTCACTTAGAGTCGCAATGTGGTTGTTTACTGCACAACCCCGCATCAAAAATCTGTTCTGAGATACGGGGTTAGATCACGCGTTGTCTTAGGCATGCTTCCCTGCTATTCATTCTCGGATTTTTGGAATTTATCCAAAAAGCCTCGAGAAATTCGCGCGTTGATGTTTCGGTCTCCCTTGCGATGCTAGCGAATTTTACATCAAAATCTTCTCCGCTATCTTTTTGTATCTCATGCGTGCCAAGTGGGGCGCCTTGTTTTGATTTTCGTTTGCCATCTAGATGTTCTTTTATGCGGGTACATTAAAGTGCCCATCTCGCCAATATGCTAATCTGCGTAACTATTACGAAAGATCAGGCATGTAGTACGTTACGAAAGATCAGGCATGTAGTACCTAAAGGATAAAGGATAAAGCTCTCGGCGTTGATCAATCCCTGAGGGACGCGCCATGCATTCGATTTCATTAAGTATCGTTGGAGGTTATTGAATGCATGTCTGGCCTTTGCAATGACTCGCGGTGGCCTGCCGATGTATCGAGCCAGTGCTGCTTTTCTCCCAGACAAGTCTGGTACCAATTTGCCGACCCCGGAGGGATGGAAGGCTTGTTGGGCCATTGGCGCATTCCACGCGCGTGTCGCAGTGGCGCCTCCAACCACTGCGCCACACGCGTCCTGCCTAAATATAGTGCCTAAACTCATGCAATAACACTCCCTGCCGTAAGGGCAAATCGCACAATTTGTTGCTTCACATAGACGGTCATACAAGCGGTTGCTAACTGACGGCGTAGAGGATTCGGTAGTATTTCAACTAAAGTTACCGATTCCTCTAGACGTGCCCGTTTTACGCATCGTTCTAAAGCTAGGCTTACTTCGTCGCTAATAGAGGGCAACATAAGACTTTCTTTTGGCCAAGCGCTTCGTTTTGGCCCGTCGCTCTCTTTCTAAACTTATCTCGTGGGGTTACTATTTCTTAGCTATTAGAGATGGCAATTTGCTGAGCCAAGTCGTTTCATTCTTCCTTTATTACCCTACTTGTGCACACAGAGGTTGCTGTTCGAAACGTGTTTTTCACAAGCGCCTTCTTTGTGTGTGAATGGTGTGAAGAAACGAAATGAACGACGATGTTCTTGTTATTATGCTATCGGTACCACTTGGTCATGTAACCGCTACTTGATAGGTTTATTTCAAAAAAAAAAAAGGGAAGCCAGTTTTTTCTTGGCTTCTCCCGGGTGAACTTAATGTGCTTAGACTGCTCGTTCAATAATTCGAATCATTTTACCAATCTCCTCCTGCGTAGAGAAGAAGACACAGCAATCATCTATGTACCTGCAGTAGAGTAGGGGCCGGAGGACGAGAACGGGGAAAACATCAAATTGCGTAATTTGCCCTTACAGCAGGGACGGTGACTGCATGCGTTCAGGTACGATAAACCTGATTTCTTGTATTACTCGCGGAGACGAATATATCGGCGAAACGGTCAAGATTTTATGTATCCGCATAAAAAACACCTAGATGGCAAACGAAAATCAAAACAAGGTACGCATTGGATAGAAAAACACATCGGTGAAGATTTTAATGTAAAAGTCGCTAACCTCGCAGAGGAGACTGAAACGCCAACGCGCAAATTTCTCGAAGCTTTTTGGATAAATTGCAAAATCCGAGAATGAATAACAGGGAAGAATGCCCTAAGATAACACGTGATCTAACCCCGTATCTCAGAACTGATTTTTGATGTGAGGTTGTGCAGTAAACAACCACATGCGACTCTAAGTGACTGTTCTTCCTTAGCGGAAGGCAGGTAAAAACGGTTGGTTTTTCGAGAAGCCTGTGATCGTGTAATTATTGTTCAGATTTTCATCTCTCTGTTCGCGTTGTTGAATCGTTTGACCCAGTAAATTACATATTAGTGTACCCTTCCATGTTCTGAAAAAGGCGATACTGTCGAAACGTCAGCTACCGTTATGTTGTATGTGTTATATGTGTAAGGAAGTAAAGATGTGCTGAATATCAACCTCGCGATTTATGTAAAAAAAAGAGAACAGCGGATTTATAATGCAATGCTGAGGTTAATATAAAGTCAATCTTGGGAACCGTAACGCTTTCACTGTGAACCTTCGAAGGGATCCGTATTAGTGTGAACTATCTGTAGGATTAGGATAGGAGTCTGAGTCGAAGGTTGCAAAAATTGCAAAATTCGGACTCTGTAATCTCTTAGAAGATCGAAATTCTTCTGAGAGATTGAAGATCGTGGGCATATGTTTGTTGCTGAAAAGACGATTTAGGTGTTGCGAGCTATTCAAGAGGATCATAGTTTATCAAAAGCTGGGACTGTTCATGTGGATACTGAAGGCCACCAGTCTGTTGCCGGAAACGCAAAGGTTGAAAATCAGAGGAAGGCCGTTAGAAGAAAGGTAAGCATATTTGTGTTTCTCTCTTTTCTCTGTAATTTGAACAGCTTTTTTACGTTATCTGAATGTTACCAATTTTATTGCATTTAAAACCATATTTTGAAATAAATTAGAAATAAAGTAAAATGGAAGAAAAAATGAGAATATGAAGAAATAAAATGAAATGTAAGCAGATAACATTGTGATTTCAATTTTAGCCTCGGCCCAATTGGGCTGAATGTTGTTTTGCGCTCACCAGATCAATAAATAGAAAACTAGTTGACAGAGAGGCGAAACGAATGACTGGCATGGTGCGGTGGTTAGCACATTAGTTCCCGGAAAGTGTAATAACGGGTTTGATCCCCACTGCAGACACCTGCGGTCCGAAGTTTTGCAAATATCTGGGCATCATTGTGATTGCATCACACTCTCTGATTTTCTGCCATTGACTATTTCTTAAACATTCTGTTTAATCACTTAGTATCAAATACACAAATGGGTCTTGCTTTTTGCTCCTGTAACACATCGATTGCAACGTTTTAGATTTCGTTTGGATAGTGCAATCTGTAGAAATGAATTGATGGTTTTAGCATTGTTGATAATGGGTAATATAAAAATTTCCTATTTTGACTACCATTGGAAATAATAGATTATTGTTGGTTGTTGTCTTCTTTTTTTATTAGTTTATTACAAAAAGCCTCCCAATGGTTTACGGCCTCATCATGATTGAGAGCTGTTCCTGGGTGTCGTTCTGCGAAGTACAGCAGAAAGGTTCTTTTCTTCAACAGGTCTTTCAAGCTGAGGAGTGTACCGTTTCACTTGGGAAGCCCAGGTAAGAGTAACCTCATACCAGGTTGTGTCACTGTCTTAGTACCAAATTAGTCGCATGGTGAGAAATCTCCATGTGATCCACTAGGGTGGCGACTGACTGTGGTGATGATGACCTGGGGCAGACTTTAGCCTGACTGACCTTGGTACTCCAGAGAACCACAACGGCTAAGCCAGTAAAACCGAAAAGATGGATATAATCATGGGGCCCGCACAACCAGTGGTGATGAGCCATCCAAGCATCCAGGTAAGTGAGTATTATGGAAAATTGTGTAATCATACTAAATATTTTCATGAATTTCTTCGTATTTTGTTGGATTCATATTAAGTTGCTATTATATTGATGCTTATGCGTTTATTTTAGTCATCCTTTGACGCGCTTGCTTGTCCACATCCACATTGCCAGTTGTCGTTCCCACATATTGATGATTTAATCTCACATTTGGTCTCATTTCACTGTCAGCATCAGTTTAGACAAAGAAAGTTGACGTTTATATCTTTGGAAAAGTACGAGGTGAATGTTTAAAAGGAACCTTGTACAGTACTTATCTTTGTTTATGCAGAATTAATTAGGCTTGGAAAAGTTCGCAGGAAAAGTTATTCGCCACCACAATGATTGAAGAAGCTGATAGGGAGGAGAATGAAGGTGACTATTTATTATAAGCATCAATTTTTTTCATGTTGGTACTGTCATCTTTAGGAGTTATCCGATTACGGTATAGTTGTGAGTACTGTGATGGATGGCGACGAAAGCTCGAGAAAAATGGTTCCAGCAAAGAAGGGATGTGCATGCGAGTCTTATTGGGATGTCCCGCACACTTCACTGTGTCTATCAGCCGTCAACAAGCGTACGTACTACTATCAGTGCTTATAATTTCTTTCTTGAAGTTCCAGTCACTATTTTTTTTTTAGTTATATCGTCGTCTTTGGCTGCTTCGCCCATCTTGGGCACAGAAAAAAGTTGCCGCCAGCAATTAATCGGGTTCCAGATCCAAACGTTCAATCGGACCGATGGAAAACATCTCCCGTTGGTATCAAAAGATTCAAATCTTTAGGTGTTTATTCGAGCAGTAACTTTATACGTAGCAATTTTATTTACCGTAAAAGGGGCTTCGAAGAGGAGTTTTGTGACTTATAAAAATTGCTTTTTTTCTTTATCGATCTCAGTATTTATTCCAGGCACAATGCAAATATTGCCGTAAATGGTTCGGTTCTTATGTAATGATGAATCGTCACGTAAACGAAACACACGCGGATTCGGTTTTTTCCAAGTATGCATCTGTAATCTATCCACTTTGTTCTCTATTAGGGTATTGCGCGGAGCATGTGTAGTGCAGTGGTCGGTGGCATCCTGCGGCACACATGGGATCGTTCTCAGCGCGCCAGGCCTATCAAGCCTTCTCTCCGGGGTCGGCAAATTGTTACCAAACTTTCTAGGAGGATAGTAGCACTGACTCGATACATCGGTAGGCCACGATGAGTCAGTTTAAAGGGGAAATGTATACATTCAATTGCCTCCAAACGATGCTTAATGAAGTCGAATGTATGGCGCATCCCTCAGAGATCGATCAATGTCGAAAGATTTGTCCTTAATCCTTTATCGTTTTATCGGGGTATTGAAGGATATGAAGGACTTATATTTAATTATTTTTTGACTAATTAGGGATGATTTCAGAGGAACCACCATAGAATGCGGTGATCCACACTGTGATGTTGTCTGTGACCGTATGTCGACATTGTGCGAACACGTTGCACGAGAACACAGTCGTGACGATTTATTGATTGAAGAATTCAGATTCGCAGATCTCCATAAGTTCAAGGTGCGGAAAATGTGTAATTCTATGCTTTTTTGTAAAGGTTATATGTTTTTTTAGAGCTGGAAAGATCAAGTGGAGACAGATACGATATCTAAATTCGTCCTATCGTCTAGTCGGACTCGAGCAAGTGGAATAATACAATCGTGGGTTTATTTTTCATTGAATAACTATGGTGTTCTGTTTATTCAAATGTTTTCTTTCAAGGTATTATTTGTGCCACTTGAGTGGCTATGCAAACCGTTCACGCCACTCATCAATGTCCACAGCCCGTTCACGAACAACGAAGAAGCTAGGACGTTACTGTACTGCATTTATTAATACGAAAGAACTGTTGGATGGGTAAGAAGGACTTCTAAGATTATATCGCTCAAAACTCCAGAAGCGGTTAAAACCCATTAAATCTGGGCTATCTGGTTGCATAGTACCATGCTTTGTTCGTGATCAATATTGTTTGACAGAAATGCCTACCTTTTAAGAAAATTCGTTTTATATGAAGGCAGGAATCATGTTTTTAAGGTCGTTTTCAGACAAAAATTTCTAATTACACAGTAGATTTTTTTTATTAACAATATTATCAGCATTTTGTTAGTCCTTTTCAACGGGAAGCGTATTATCATCCCAAAATTTGCATTTAAGTTTGAGGGCAGATGGCAGTTTAAAACATGGTAGCAACTATTTGTCGCTTGGTTAATTTGGCTTTGTTATGACTTTAGATGTCGGGCTTCACTTGATTAACAGGTTTTTAAATGATGGTACAATTTTTTTTTTTAGATCGGTTACCGTTCAGTGCTGTCTGGGGCATTTCGGGCATGGTTTCGACGTTCGTCGTTTGCCATTGCCAAATAAGGTGAAGGAGGAAGTATCCGAATTGCTTCTCAAAGGCATTCATGCGCGGACTATACAAGACACTTTACGAAGTAAGACTTTCCCAAGTTATTATTTTGTATTGAAAAAAGTCCTCCCAGAAGGTTTATCTCCTCATTATGGCTGGGAGGTGTTCCTGAATGTTGGGCTGCGATGTACAGCGAGAGGATTCATCCTCCTAGCAGGGTCTCCCAACCTGAGAAGGAGCCCAGAATTTCCATCAGGAAACCCACTTAGGAGTAGACCAATACCTGGATCCACCGCCGTCCTGCTATCAAACTAGTCGCATAGTGGCAAATCTCACTCTGATTCACAAAGGCGGCGTTTGTATACGGTGGTGACGACCTGGGCAGACCTTGGACAGGCTGACCTCGGGATTCCACGGAATAACAATCGCTGGGACTAGTAAGGCTCCGAAAGAGTGGAAACTATGCTGGGAACCGCACAACCAGTGGAGACGGGCCATCGAAGTATCCAAGTAAGTATTGGAGAAAGTATGCAAGCAAAGCAAGCTTTATAGCCTCGTTTCTGTGTCTGTGATTAAAAAACGTGTTAAATGGCAATTTACGATTTCTGTTTGATCTGTTTTCGAATTAAAAACCATATTTTTTATGCGAATACTCCGCACATTGTAAAACAATCATTTACGGTTTCTGTTTCAGAAAAATATTCACCAGGAGAGCGAGGGTACTACCTTAAACGCTATGAAATTCGAAATATTGCTGACAAGCTGAGAAGACGTGGATTGTTATTGCCAAAAGAGAAGGAGACGGTAAGATTTTGAAAAGGATTACCACAAATAGAACATGGTATGTTGTTTTATGATATGCCTATAAGTGCCCGCTTCGTTTTCACCTGCCATAATCCCATCTGGCCTTCGTTTCTGCCTCTTTTGGCTTGAAGATAAATAGGCCAGCTTGCAGTGCTCTGACATGGCGGCTTTTTGGAAATGTGTTTGGAGCTTAGTATGATTTTTTGCATTTTTAGTTTTTAAACAGCGTTTAGTCGAACCTTTGGTCTATTTGAAAAAACCAATGCTCATACGTACACCCGCGCTAACGTGTGCACGAATGTATTTATTTGTGTACAGAGAGGCCAAGTCAACCCAGCGCGATGCAACATCGACAAAGCGGGGGGCACTCACATGATTCCAACTGCGCTAGACATTTGGTTGGGGTACGTATTTGTCTCCCCATAAACATCCTGTCAACAGTGCCGTTCACAAGGGTACCATGGGTACTCGTGCATGTGCATGTATGTGTTGGTGCCCTAAGGTACTCGTTAATTGCTCCCTATTCCCACGCAGTGTTAACTCCTTTTTTCTATTCCATTGATAATAGCCAATTTCGTGCATGGTTACGTTTCTGCGAGGTTTTCTGTTACTAGAGCTGAATTATTGTCTGTTTCATTGAGTTAGCAGGATATTTCTTTTGTTTCGACACCTGCTGAAAAGAGTGGTGATAAGAATCTTCGATCA
Organism: Angiostrongylus cantonensis; assembly: GCA_009735665.1. Taxonomy (NCBI): domain Eukaryota; kingdom Metazoa; phylum Nematoda; class Chromadorea; order Rhabditida; family Metastrongylidae; genus Angiostrongylus; species Angiostrongylus cantonensis. The sequence goes on from MQTX01000107.1 coordinate 294,121, forward strand.
GGTTCTGCCTTATGGTGTTATCTTACTGAACGCTTTTTATAATAATAAAAAGGTAGCAATGTAGCAGTGCCGTATCGGCTAGTTTTTCCTTTTGTGTATGGGTTCAGGTTTCAATATGTAAAACATGTAATCAGTTACAAAGCAGTGGTCGATTTGATAAAGACTTATTGGTAGTCCGCAAGGTTTACAGTGTCGCATGCAGAGTCTTAATGGTATGTGTGCTGTTCGTATGTGATCAAGATAGGAAAGTTCTTATTGCTTTGGGAACAAAGATTTTGAAGAGAAGTCTTCCGCTAGTGCTGTTATCTCATGACTCAGATGAATATTTGTCATCAAAAGTTGGCTTTTATGTGCGAATATAATTTTGGCAAATAAGTTTGGATTTTGTTCAATCTTCTATTGAAAATTTCTGATTTCCGAAACATTTCGTCAGTTTAAAATGACGCTCACTGCATTGGAAATGGAGGGCATAGTAGACAACTTCGAAGCAACATTCGTTCTATGAGGGGTATTAGTCACTATTAGCTATGCTGTGTTTATATCATTTGGTGAAGTTACCAGTGAATAAGATGGTTCCCTGTGAGATGGAGATGAATATTTTTTCGGAATGTGGTTCGGGCTGTCCGAATACTTACATAAATAGTTCTCGATGTTGATCAATGCCTGAGGGATGCGCTATGCATTCGGCTTTATTAATCGTCGTTGGAGGCGATTGAATGCTTATCTGCGCTTTACAAATGACTCGCGGTGGCCTACCGACGTATCGGGCCAGTGTCGCTATCCTCACAACAGACATGTCTGGTGTCAACGTGACGACCCTGAAGGGATGAAAGAGTTGAACCTAGGGCGCGGGGATCGATCTCATGTGTATAGCAGAGCGCCACCCACTACAGCTCTGCGCCTTTTGTGCTTATGTACTAGTTCATAAACTGTCAAAACGTTGAATGAGATCCGATAAATATCATGGTTCTACGTAATATCAGGTTATTCGGGAAATAATGGAGGATTTCAACCGGTATTTTTTAACTAGCATATCTCAGCACAGGATAATCGAAAGGCAAAAAACTTTCACAGCCTATCCTGCCATGAAAAATTATAGTAGGCAGTAAATAAAGGGGTAACATAGTCAGAATGGCCTTGTTTCGATGCAATTTCTGCTTTCGGAGGTGCTTTGGAGCTTCATGGCAGCGCAGCTACTGAGGCGGTCATCGCCAATTGTCATAGAGAATGTGTGAAGAGTGTCATAGAATTGTCATTTTTTATTACACGTCACAATAAGGTCCACGTTCGTGTCGTTTTAGTTCAACAGAAGAAGCATTAATGGTACTGAAAACAGCTATTTCTTTTATTACCTTTCGATTCATGCGGTATCAATTTTCGGAGCTTCGGTTTTTTAATCTTCTTTAGATGCTCCGAAACAGTTGATTTTCTTACACCATGTTCATCTGCAAGTTCTCGAACAGTTGTGCATGTATTTTCTTCACTAAAGCTTTCAATTCGTCGTGATCTATAGCGAAGCACATCCACAACGTTCCTCAAGTTCGATGGCGATTTCGACACTATGGAAATTTTGAGGCCAATATTATGCAGTGCACTAGTTAATATTTCTTTGCACCCATCCCTCAGTAGCGTTTATGTTCGTTTGCACTGTGTTCGACCGAGCATGAATTCGTATAAGTAGATTTGTCGAGGTGGCTATTTTGACATCACAAGAACTATCCTTAAGATTTATCAAGACTGCGATTTGTATTAGGACTTAACTGTACAAAGATGGAGTGCATAAAATAAGTTTCAGTTATATCTAGTGGTAATATTTGTGAAAAAACCTAATGTTAAAATATGCACAAGAAAAATGAATCTACAAGTCGGACACTAATTTCCGAACAATGTTTAAAGAAAGGGCTGGAGTCGTTGAAGCATTTCAAGGTTTAAGATGATTTGTATTCACAGAAGAGCTTCTGGTTTTGTGTGTAGAAATCTATCATTGGACTTTTCATGTCACAACAACCCTCTCTTTACTGCATACTACTCGTTCGACAGCAAAATCGAGTCAGTTTATCACTGTGAGTTTTACACTTCAAGCATTACTGTATTGTCTCTAGATCTTGTGGATTCTTTGTTTTGCTCATTACAGGGCAACAATGGTAATCATTTTGTTAGGTTTCAATCTATGCGATCGTTGCCTGAGTGAGTTTCTTCTCATGCTATGGTTTTTTTCTTTTGAAAGGAACTCATGCTAAGAAGATGGATTAGATTCCAGTTATGTTTGATTCGTAGCAAACTTCACTAGTACAAAATGTATTTTTGTTTTACTCTATGTACGTCTGTAGTTGGATTCTGTTATCCATGTATTAAGGTTCAGCTGAAGTTTCTCTGTTTCAAATTTAGTTTTTGGTTTCGGCTATGTATTTTTGTTTCATCTTAACCAACAGGGAAAGTGGACGCTCTTGGTTTACGTTTGCGAAAGTGAAAGAATTCAACTACTCGAAATCGGCAATGAACTCTGCACACGGCATTCAGCAGTGAGTGACCCGTTCATTTAATGAAACCGGCGTATTGTTCTTTTCATATGTTTCGTCCTTAACCTTTCTGGAATGACTATCTACTTTGTTACTCATTATTTATGGAGTTTTTGTCGTTTTTCCTACTACTATGTAAACTATGGAAAAAAGGGGCGCGTGTAGCGCTGTGGTCGAAGGCGCAGTACAATACACATGGGATCAGCTCCTGGACTGCAGGCACACCAACTTCTCCATCCCTCCGTGGTCGGCAAATTGGTGCCAGACTTGCCTGGGAGGATAGCAGCATTGGCTTGATACATCGGCAAACCACCGCGAGTTATTGCAAAGGCCATATATGCATTAAATCACTTCCAACGATGCTTAATGAAGTCGAATGCATGGCGCATCACTCATGGATTCGTCGACGCCGAGAGCTTTATCCTTTTATTTACTATGCAGACTATGTCACTATTTAACTTATTATTTGCAGCCTACTCATTATAACGGCAGGATATATTGCGAAATATAACTTCGATGATGCTGAGATATTTGCAAAACTCCGGTGGGGAACGAACGCGCTATTGTCCTTTCCGGGGAGTAAAGCGTTCACCACCACACCATTCGGGTCCTTCGTTTCCCCTGTTTCTCAGCTAGCTCTATCGATCTTTTTACGTCAGCGATCACCCGTTAGCGTGATTAATCTTGGAAGCTCGACTCGACAACGAACCGAGTTAAGCTGAGGCTGCAGTTACAATCACAATTTTGCCTTTTATTTACTGCCTTTGAAAGCCGTTAAAAAGAGCAGACAGTAAATAATAAGTTAAAATTGTGATTATACCTGCAACGTCAGCTTAACTCGGTTCTTTGCCGATTTGAGCTTCCAAGATCAATCACGCTAACGGGTGATTGCTGACGGCGAAAGATCGATAGAACTAGCTGAGAGACAAGGGAAACGAAGGACCCGCATGTTGTGGTGGTGAACGCTTTACTCCCCGGAAAGGACAATAGCGCGTTCGTTCTCCACCGCAGACATCTGCGGTCCGGAGTTTTGCAAATATCTCAGCATTGTATTGAAGTTATATCATGTCAATACTTTAATCCAGTGAGGGCGTAGCTAGATAAAATAGGGCACTATTTCCTTTTTCTGAGTAGCTGGTTCTCTCCTCCATTTTGTCCAACTCCGAACTTTTTTTGGAGGGAAGAATATTGACCAATTTTATAGAATAACTCCGCAACCCATATCAATGTTTATCACCTGTGTACTTAAAATTGAACCTTGGTTATGGCGGAGTGGGTTTCTGTGTTTGGTCGCATTCGTACACAGTTTATCAGTTTTATCTTCTTTTCGTTATTACAGTTCTCAGAATCCGAACAACCCCACTACGGCATCACATACCGTAGTGGAAGAATTGCGGGATCTTTCACCACCGGTATGGAGCAGTTATGCGCAATATGGTAGATCAGTGCTCTTATGTGCATATACATTTTAGATTATTGGTGCAAGCACTTATACAGAATATGATGAAGAAGACGAGTATAGCAACTTAGATATGGTGAGATCTATTTTAGAAGAAACGTATACATAGGCAGTTTTTGTTAGAAGTATAAATTGCAGGTGGTAGTTGATGAAGGAGACGTAGGTCACTCACTGACTTATTTCATTGACGAGGCAGAAAGTCACGAAAGCCCGCTGGACACTAATCATGCTAGAAATGGTGTGTTGTTTTTCTTAAAATTGTTACCTTTATATCCAGTTCGTTCAAGCACGCGTGTAGCGCAGTGGTTAGAGGTGCCCTGATGATGGGTCATGTAAAATGAGAAAAATTATCATTTCGACTGACGTTTCAGCTTGATTAGATTGAATGTTGACTTGTCCTCTCTATATTATTCCCATTAATAGGTGACTGCTGATAGCACAGCAATGTAAAAAGCTGGTCGAGCGAAAGGAATAAGAGTGGTGTCGGTTTGTGTCGTGGGCTCATGGTAAAGGTAATCGAGAGCTCCAAGCCGAAATGAGATTCCGAGTTTTGCTCATGTCCCAGCATCCTTGTAGTTGTACTTCACATAATACCCTGCCATGTAAAAGAATAAGCATTAAGTTAAAGTTATGACATTGCGGGGAAGAATTTGAATTGTGTTTAAAAAAAATTAGGTATCTCGTATCGTCTCGTAGCGTATGAGAGCTTGGATGTCTAGATCCAGTGGAGTTGTCAAAGGCGTCTTTGACTGACTGTTTGCGAATATTCTCACGCTAAATTTGTTGCTCATATATTTGAGGAATTGATGACTTACATGTGATAGGTTTCATTTTCGATTATTCATTGCCGGTTGCAGTTCTTGATCCATTTTTTTTTGATTTCCTAAAAATATTTTGTGATAACCTCATCAAGGTTCAAGAGATCGTAATATAATTGGCTCTATCTAGCAAAGGAGATGGATGACATGAGCAGAATCACTCATCCAGGTTGTGTATTGTGGTTTTTCCATCACTCATTTCTTCCAATGGACAAAATTCCAATCATTTCATGCCGAGGAAGTATCGATTGCTACGAGCACTCGAGAGAAACTCAATAGTTTAGGTGTAGAACTGTCATGTAATAAAGCTCACATCAGATGCCACGACCGACTTTCTATTAACCTCGGCATTGATCACATTAGATGCCGTATCCAGAACTGAAACAGTAGTACAGTCTTACTAGAAAAGTTGATCTATTTCCTTACAAAAAAAAAACTAAGAAAGGGAAGGCGAACGAAAAGAAGAGCAATAGAGCCATATGCGAAGAGGGCAAGAGGTGACATGAGATGTTTTACATGGTGAAGATTTTTAAAAAATACAGTTTGCCGTGCGAAACTAGATTGTAAGCAGCGATGAATGTAATTTTACATGTACTAAGCACAAAGGCTTCAATTGCAGAAAATACTGCAAAGACGATGTCATCCAAAATGGCACCGCTATTGATGGAACCACAACCGACAGGCAACGTTGATTTTGATGAAACGATGACTAGTCTGAAGAGGAGAATAAATGTAATATCACTTAAAGTATTACTCGACAGTATATTGACTCAATTTGTTACTAATAACGATATTTAGGTGCTTTCTAACCAAATAAAACGGACTATTGATACGTCTAAACGGGATATACTAATAGCACAAGTGCGGAATTTGCAAGCGCAGCTTGTTCGAGGAGTTCCACAAACGACAACATTTTTCCATTTGGCTGAAGAGGAGCCTGATGGCGAAGAAGATGAAGATGATTTTGCATACGAACGTGAGTTTACATAGTTCCAATGTAAGATGTTAGTTTGCTAGAGAATGTTGCAACAACTTTTTTCACAGGTTTATAGTTTCTATGTCAATTGTTTTAGCGTATAGTGAATACAAAAAGCATAGAAGAGACTGCCTTATCACTCTGACCGCTTATATAATGTTTCGAAAAGTATTGAGTCATATAACGCATAACTCATGATCGACGAACACTGTTCTCTAGACACTGAACATCAAGGCATTTTCAGCCTGAGGTTTAGTGGTTCGACACATAGTTGTTGCTATCAATTTCTGACTATTGTTCGGTTTGTTCGCGGCTCAGATGGTTTATATAGGCGGTTTCTCTGTTCGTCAATTTCTGATCCAACAAATCCATACACAGAAAGCCAATGGATTCAACTTACTGTTGAAGAGTCATTGATATTTGTTAAGCTGGCGCTGAAAGTGCGCCATAACACAGTAGTTTTGGTATCGTAAGTGTCCACTTCTGTTGAGAAAGTCAGGGTTCTTCTGTTTGCAATATACCTTCTGGAGGAACTAAATGCTGTAGAATTTAACATTTTCGTCAATGGAGTTTATTCCCAGATTGCACTTCTGGGGAACAGTGAATTTGGGAGAATTTTATGTGGCTTTAGGGTCTAATTTCCGATCTAATGGACATTCGAACGGAATATTATTTGGCGTTAACACTTGAATTAAATAACTATTTATTTAAATGTGTCGTGTCTCATCTATCACGAGAAGGTTGAAAAATCATCTTGTGTGGACGAGAAGACGGTAGCTACTTTAGAAAAAATTTTGGGAAATTTTTTTCATTCTCGAGGTACATGCTCATTGTTTTATTTAAATTCGTAGTCGTAGTTTTTTTCACAGGATTATATTTTGTTCTAGTTTGGAATAATGGAAAAAGTTGATTTTCAGCTGTGGATCGGGACGACACAGTTTGCCTTGAGGTTGAAGTTCAAAGTTCCGAGGCGCCCTACGGTGTTCAGATCCCCGAAGAGCACTACGACGACATGTCGGGCCATGTATTTGAGGGAGAACCGTATGAAGAAGTTGTGTCAGCTGGCTACGAGCAGTCATCTGAGTTTTCGTATAGTTGATATCCTTTTAAAAAAAAAAACTACTGTTCAAATGTATAATATCATCGTACTATTAAATTTATGAAAGTGCAAATGATCAGTGAAAGTTGGTTTTTCAACTGGCTTTGAGAGAACTAAAGAATCAAGGCTTGTAATAAGAGATGTGAGTTCAAACGTTATACATATGGTTCTAAATATCCGATTGTTTCTTAGCAGTGCTGATAACGAAATGAGATGTTTTAGCCTTTATTTACTACCTGTTATTTCTTGATGGCTGGGCGCGATGTGAAATACGACCGCCAGAATGCTGAGATGTCAGCGAAACTCGGGATGCCTTGTGGGCTTCGAACTCGCGATTGTCCTTACCGGCAGCTCATGTGCTCTCCACCAGGGTAGACGAGACCTTTGTTTGCCTTTTTCCCAGCTTTGTTTTTGAAATAAGCAATGGTTTTTTTTAAATCGTAGGACTATACCAGAGTTGAAATAACGAATTGTATTTATAAATGAAAGTGTGCATAAAAAACACTGGATGAAAAGGATACTATTTATTGCGTGTATAGAAAGGATTTGGAGGTTAAAAGCATTGGTCGGGTACACCGATAGGTCAACCCAGCTTTATAGGTCGGATATACGTTCAGCCACCACAACGATAATACGAATACAGTCGAATGGATAGCTAGTACCACAAAGATTGGTTAATGCTGAAGTGTTTCCCTTTACACAAATCTTATGGCAGTGCAAAAGTACGATATAATTAACTCAAAGAGTGACGAATGTACAGTCAGGTTCTGCCGCATGTGGAAGAGCTCGGGACATGTAACCAGGCGGCTACGTAGCACATCGGAAGCCAAACGCATTGTAGTTCTTGCCTTGAAGGAAAAAAGCAAGTTTGGGAATGAAACAAAGAAGAATTGACAGTATGAGATGTGCTGAGATAACTAAATTTGTCGAGAAATTCGCACTTCATCCGTATGAATTAGTAAATCATCTTTCAAGCACTATGTTACCGAAAGAAATGTAAGTTTTGACGGAATCCAAATGAACTAATTTGTCAGCAGAGATGATGGAATTCTTGTGTTCGACATGCTCACCTCGACGGTTCCTACTGATATATGTGGATTACATGAGCTCGTGCTTATCACGTTTTCCGAGTTCTTGTATTTAGCGCTGAACGGTTCCGATAGCAATGCATTACTCCTGAGAAGCATTTCGGTCCGACATTTGAAGTTCCAGAAATGCTCGTGATTACGTGCATGTTTTAAATGGGAACTTACATTGCACATCAGAAATCAATGTTGAGAAATACTCTGTTCTCACAGTCACATTATTTACTGGAAGAAGAGTGTCTATCACATCTCAGAGGGACAGAGAACCAATTTCGATTTATAGTTTCATAAATGGAGATTTAACTTATAGAAATCCATTTTTGTAGATAACGAATCTTGGAATTACCGGAGCTTAAGAGGAACGCGATTTTACAACCGATCCGATGCTTGATGAAATTGGCTGTAATGAAAATAAAGATCTCTTTTTCTACGGAATGAGGCAAGCCAAGTCTATTTTTTAACACTGGTATTGCTACTTGTTGAATTCATTAGGGCTGGCGTCTTGAATGCTTCATTTCGGTCTTCAACATGCTGAAGATTCTGAAGTATATGTTTGCCTTCGTAATCAAGACGGGGTCACTCATAGACTGAACGCTTATCGCGCAAGGCAATTGTGTTTTTAGAAGAAATCGAACGTTAGTGCTTTAATTCGATTCACTGCATAACGGTGATAAATGTGCGCGGTTATCATGTATCAGCTCAGCATAACTTAGTAAATTTAAACGGACATCGCAAGTTTTCCGCGTCATCGTGGCTGCGAGGTGCTTCGGGGTGTCGTGCTGCGTTGTGCAGAATCCTCTTCAGCAGGTCCTCCAACGCTGAGAAGGAACCCAAAATTTCCATCCGGAAACCCGGCTAAGAGTAAACAAGTACCAGGATTAATAGCCGTTCGGCTATCAAATTAGTTGCAAGGTAGCAAATTTTCCCTTGATCATTAAGGGAGGCGACTAACTGGGGTGATGATGACATGAGGAAGGTTTCGCCTAGGTTAACCTTAAGACTCCAGGGAACAACAATTGCTAAATCAGCGAAATTCCGGCCTCAGCACCCCGCACACTGTGCACTCTTGTCTACGACGTCTGGTAGTGGGAAAGTCGATGAGGCCCGATCAAATCTCGATTTGCTCAGGATGTTAGTGAGAACGGACAAAATGAACGCGTTTACGACACTTCATGGAGACTTCTTCTTGTTGTGCAACTCTAACGCCAGAACAGTCTCTTCAAAAGCCAACCTTTACTCTCTTTTTGACGCTACTGGTCGCATCATATTCCATGTGGTCGCGTTACGACAAACGAAAAGTAGGTGAACCGACATGCGCCAATTAGATGACGAAACGCTGGTCATTGGTGAAGGAAAATTTCCGTTACGAAATGTCTGAAGCGTTTGTTTTTTTTTCCACCCATCCATTTAATTTACACCTATCACCTCAAACAAAATGCTTTCACAGCGTTTGACCCTTCATCCTGTCTAACTTGCACGTATGTATCACAAACTTGTACAACAGATGAGAGCGAATTGGAGATGTTGAACATCCTGCTAGAGGAAGCAGTCCTCAATGAGAAGTACTGTAAATTCCTTGTCGGAGATTTTAACGCCAGATTAGAAGCGACCGAGGAACATGAATACAGGATAGGGAAATTGAGAATAAAAGAATGAAACGAGAATCAAAACCGACTTGGAGGACTCCTGGTTGCAGCATTTCTCTTCCATGGGAATTAATTTTTTCGAAGCATAGACGATGGCCCATGGAAATGGGAGCCTTCTAAAGGCACGGCATCCATCATATTACCACGAAAAGAAAGCAATGCATATTTGCCACCCTATTGATACCTGAATTCTGTACTAAATGTGATCACTGCCTTCTCCAAGAGAGGATTGGATTGAGCTATAAGCTAGGAAAGGAGCTGTCATCCTCTAGGAAAAACGAAACAAGTCGTATATCACAAGGACATTCTCTGTAGAATCCTCTTCTAGTAGGACTGGAGGACACCATACACTCATAGCATGGGCTTCGTAGTAGGGACCGCTAAATTCAAAAACCGTAGTCCCAGAACCACCACAAACTGGGATTTATTCAACTCAGTCGGCTGTTGGGAAGATGCCGTTGTCGACAACATCGACGAGGAATACGATCGGCTCATTCAACATCTTCACGTTAGCGCCATGAAAGCTGATAGTTCAAAGGTCACCAAGAGACGTCTGTCTCCAGAAACTCTCGACCTAATGCGCCAGCGTGGACTCGCACAAGCTGCAGGCAACCCCTTCGCTTTGCTGATGATATCGTTCTTGTAACACCAGACATTAGCTAAGCGGAACGTATGCTTGAGGTCTTTGATAAAGCATGTGGAAAGATTGGTCTTCGACTAAATCACAAGAAAACGATGTTCATGAAGAACGGATTGGTTTTGTTTGCCCCATTCACTCTCAACGGAACGAATATCTCCGAATGCTCCAGTTATGTCTATCTAGGTCTGGAAAGCAATATGATGAACGACTTAGCTCCAAAGCTGAGCAGAAGGAAACGAGCGGCTTGGGGAGCTTTTGAGAGCATCGAGGATGTAGTGAAGAGAACAAAGAACACCCGACTCCGTGCCCATCTTTTCGACTCAACGGTTCTTCCTGCCCTAACGTATGCGTCAGAAACTTGGTCGCTACGTAAGCACGATGAAAGATAAGTCAGCGTTATCGAACGCGCAGTCGAAAGGACGATGCTAGAAGTATCCCGTTTCGCACAAATAAGGGATGGGATCCGAAGCTCCGATCTACGTCAACGATCGAAAATCAAAGGTGCCGTTCTATACGCCAAACAGTCGAAGATAAGGTGGGCCGGACACGTAATGCGTATGAATGATAACCGATGGACAAGGGTTGTTAGTGACTGGATTCCTCAGGATGTCAAACGTACTGCAGGAAGACCACCGACCCGATGGTCAGAGTTCTTCACGAAAAGCCTAGAAAAAAGATATGATGCTCGACGAGTCCCTAAAGTGAGGAGAACCCACTGGGCTACTCTTGCCCGCGACAGGGAAAAATGGAGGATTTACTGGCGCCCGCTGGAGTCACTCGACGATCAACGGGAATACAGGTGATACAGGTGAAACAGTAGGGGCTCGTACTACGAAGTGAACACTCGGCCCAGGACCGCACGCTGCTTGTTGAAGGTTTTAGAACCTGTGCCGAATTCGCCTCATTTTTTCAAATGAGGGGCTCAAACCGCATCTCCATTACTACTAAGGAGTTAGTTGGAAAGAGTAGGACTCTGTAGCTTGATCCTATTGCAACACACGGCAGATAAGAAATACCAGCTGCACAAGATCTTTGCAAAAATATTTGCATTGGTATAGGCAAAAAATGTTATTGGAAGCAACTCAAAAAAGATCCAATCTGATGAAGCACCGTCGAGATCTTCGGCCATTATGTTTCTCTGCCTTCCCTGATGAACGAAGATGCAGCTATCACCATAAGCAGTCATAATACGGATTTATAACGGAAAAGTTTCATAAAATTCTTTTTCGCTCCACAATTCCGGCTTGGGCCCCGAAATTCTCGCTGGCGATGAACCGCCCGGGATTCTACCCTCCAATGTTTGAGTTGTCATAGAAAGCATGAAGACATACACAGCTCTAGAATCCGATAATATCACCGCCGGCTTCTTTAGAGCTGGCAACCGCAAATTAAATGTACTTCTGTCAACTCAGGTGACATTCTACCTTCAGAAAAAGAAAATCCTAGACACGTAGAGGCTCTTGCGCACGATCACCCTACTCACGAAAGATAACCGAAGAGATCTTCATAACTAGCGTTCAATAGCCTTGTTGAGTGTACTTTACAACCTTTCACGAAGATTACCTTATTACCTTACATCGAAGGCTTTTGATGAGGCACAACCCGTTGACCAAGCAAGATTCCGACAGGTATTCTACTGCATGGACCACAACGAAGCCGTATCATGAGTCATATTAAACTCTGTCAGGAATACCATCTATCCCTTGTTCTAACCAATATCGGCTACCGGAAATTTTTGATGGCGTCGAAACGACTGCAATCGTATTAGCGCTGGTCGACCAAGGAGTAGACTCGTCCAATATTGGCACATTAGCTAAGTGTTACTGGAACTGCAGCAGAAATATGCAGCTTTTTCATTGACCCTTCATCACACCCATAAGGCCTTCGACAAGCCGACACAATATCGCCACAGCTGTTTACAGCCGAATTACAGTGGACAATAAAGTCACTCCATTGGGACGAGAAAGACGTATGCATTTATGGAAAATTCCCTTCAAATTTTCGTTTCGCCGATGAAATCGTCATTTTTTCGAGGTGTACCATTAAAGCTGAGATGATGCCTAACGGTCTCAACGAAGCGGAAAAAGTCATCTGAAATTTAACCGGCACTCGCAAAGTGAGAATAATTGAGAGAGAGATGAACATAAACGATCTTACGACAGAGAGTAAAGATTCTTGTAACGTGGTAAAGAATGCATGCGAATAGAATGGCGGTGAGGCTGTGAACCTGCGTGTGTTTGTGGAAGAGGTCTCCCTTTCGCCGCTAAAATTGACGTTTCGGAGGATTTAGTCCTTTTCATAGCTTGTTCAGTCATACACCTCCATAACCGAAGCAGATAACGATACACGCACGAAACAACGATTTCAGCTGCATTGAAAACAATGTAGCTTCTTTGCACACTCATCGCTTTCCGTGGGTCTTCAATTGAATATTTCATCTGGAAAACAACCACACAGAGCTCAAATGGATGGGTGACGTACCTCTCTCACACTGGAATATCAATCTCAAATATCGTGAGATCAAGTATGATAACGTGGCACTCCTCGTTGCGGGTCAATTTTGGGTTCGTGGAATTTATCCAGAATGGTGTGAGAGTTTTGCGCGCTGAGGTTTCCGATTCCTGCACGCGGATGCCAACTTCTACTTGGAAAAATTTTTCCATTATGTCTTTGTGTCCCAGGCACACCTAGTGAATCTTTTGATTTCACTTTTAATTTACCGGCTACGTGTTTTTCTATGCGGACGCAAAATGTTTCGTCAATGTATACGTCCCCGCACGCTTTACAAGAAATATGATAAACTCTACACAAACGCTTCAAACTTTACTCGAACGTTTCCAGCCACCGTCTCCACCGTTAGGGCATATTATGCAGTTTTGCCATATGCTTAGACGATCTCAGAGGTGGTTACGAACTGAGTGAACTTTTAAAGTGCTCTGTGTTATTTCAGTAATTGCTGCTGAATTCTCTAAACAGGCCCTTTAAGGCGAAAACAACAAGCGTAGACTTTTTTCTTAATTAAGAGTGAAATAACAACCTCGTTTTTGTTTAGCAAGGAAAACGTGAATTATTTGGTCAATGGCAAGGCTAATGGAAAGTCGGTCCTGCGAATTACTGCAAGATGTAGAGTACTGGACATCGTGTGCGGTTACGACGAGCCTGTTTATGAAGCGAACGAGTCAAAGTGTTCCCGCATTTGATAAAGTGCGGGACGAAGGAACGCCATTGTGCTCACCATTGCAATGCCGTCTTTGGAAGGGAATAGTGGGTGAATCATCGTTGATTTGCAACTCTATTAGGCCTAATGCTAAAATAACTCTAAGGGGAAATTTCGAGGATCTTTTGAGTAAATTGCATAACACACCTTCGAGAAGGTATAGAAACACCGTTAACGAAGATCAAACGAAGCACGGTGGCTTGAGCAATATGCCAGAAAGGTCAGGGCTTACCGTGTTAGAAGGCATGGATCTCATCTCCTTAACGGGGCGCTTTAGCTGTTAGAATTGGGCCCAAGTTCCCCACAGTCTAGAGCCATTTCTAAAATCTTTCCTGGGGTAGTACATAGTTTGCATGGACTTTAGGTTCCCTAACTATGCCGGACTTGAAGTACTAAATAGGAATGAACGGAAAGAAGTACAGGAATTACGACCCCCGTCGTTTCCTCAAGCGTTTTCTAGACAACAAGATTCCAACAATGGAGTTGATATATGATATAAGATCTCAGATATTCGCGAACGAAACTTCCAAAATCCTTAACCGTCACAGAAGTGCAAAAGAATGTGTGCGACGGATTCCTTGATAAGGTTAAAAAGCACTATGTATTAGCGACAAGGGTGGAATGTTTGTAGTAATTCCTCATCACTTAGATGTTGAGATAACGAAAAGGCATCCTGAAGATGTTTCCCTTTTTCCCCATTATGTGGAAAGTTACTCAAGAGTTAATACCGAAAATTGAACAATGGACTGATGAAGGTGGTAAAAACCGTTGGTTTAAAAATAGTTATTTTGCAACTCGTAGTTGGTTTATCAAGATGTTTCTCCTTATCCTACTACCTCGTTAGTTACTATCCACTGATGGTAATGCGTTTGCCGATTCATCATTATTCAAAGTTAGACCCTTCACTAGCTGTGTAGACGGACCAGTGGATAGAACAACATAGTTGCCCAGTTGTTGAAACAGATTACGGCCCATCTTACGAACATTCAGATGATCTTGCATCGTCTACGTAATGCGCGTCCTAACAGCGCGTACGTGATATAGCCTTTCGACTTTACCTCCATTTATATGCACGTGTCGAATGACTCCATTGTGCAAACCATCAGCAAACTTCTGCTACAGCACGAACCAACAACAGGCATGTGTGACTTCTCGATTTAGCAGCCCATGATGACCTTCTTGAAGGAGTGCTGCTCAAACTCTAGTTAGGTGGCTTGGGAAATATTTCTTACAATTAAGTGGCTTGACAATCGGACACCGACTCGTACTATCCTTTGCGATTGCCTTTATTTCTAAGTTGGAAGCACCAGTAACCAATCTCCTGCAATTAATCTATAGTATGATTGAGTAATGTAAGTAATGAGTAATGAATAATTAATAATAGTAATGATAATAGTAATGAGTAATGAGTAGAGTAATGAGTAGTAGTTAATAGTAATGAGTAATTGCTTCTCGTCCGCTCCACGCAATAGAAGACGGACAAATGTTTCCAGTTGTTGAATGAACAGTTAGAGTACATAAAACTCGTGCAGTAGAATCTGAAAAAAAACTAGCTTTCCATTTTTGAACGTTCAAATTCACCGATGCGAAAGCGGCTGCATAACTAAGCGGTGCGGAATGCCAAGTAATAAAACCACGTCGGTTCATTACCACTTCTCTCATCCCTCACACACAAAAAGAGTGTTGGTGAGAGAAATGTTTCGAACAGCCAAAAGTTTGTGCACAGAAAAAGAGCAGAAAGAAGTACCCTGAAATAGACATAGCAAATAGCCATTTCCCAAGTTGGGAATCCTTGATAGGTGCAGAGGAAAAACAGCTCCCCCAAACGGTAACTGTAGCCAGAATAAGGTCAGGGTTATTCTGCCCTTTATTTACTGCAAAATTCCTGCAGCTATAAAACTTTTCCGGTCTAGAGGAATCACTAGCAGTGATTGAAATACGACCGAACATTTTCAGATGCCAGCAAGCTGGCATCCGCCTCTATGAACGTCTGTGCACAACGACATTTGCGTTAACAGCTCTAACGATAGAGACGGTGATTGAATGAGGTGCAGTTTATCTTCTTGTAAAGCGTGCGTGCACAAATGCATTGGCGAAACGGGTAGACCATGAAAGAACACCTAGTTGGTAAATTTAAAGTTAAACCAAATACTCCACTAGGCACGCATGGGACACAGAGACATAACAGGAGGGCCTTGAAGTATAGGATAACGCCCTCGTACGGGATTAGAAAACAGCAGCCCCAGAAAATTCTGGAGGCCTTATGGATGACCTCCATGAATCCGAAAATGAATCGCATAGGGATTGCCTTATCACACGCGATCTCATACAATATTGAAGATTGATATTTTAATGTGGTAGGTACATTACGCTTCCATGTGAGCACAGTGCAGCAGGTCAATTGTTTGGTGGAAGACTTATAGAAAGCGGTGACTGCATGAATGGCTGGTTTTCTTTCCAGTATAATTAAAATCTTTATTTTCCCTCTTTTGGTTATGGTGGATTTTCACTGAATAAATTGCAGTCAACTTGACTTCGGCAGGAGATAAAGATGATCAAATCCGATAGCGATTACATGACAAAGAGGTACCGAGAACTAAGTAACAAAAAACATCCTCGTTCATTTCCTTTCTTCCCATCTTTCACACACAAAGAGGGCGATTGTGAAAAACATGTTTCAAACAGCCTCGTCCATGTGTACGAAGAAGGAATTGAAGGAGAAGTCGCCCGACTTGGCCTTCTCCAATGGCTACGGAATGGTAACTCGACAAGATATGTTTAAAAGGAGAGCGACGCCCCAAGACCAAACACTTGTCCAAAAAAAATCCCGTTTATGCTGCCCTTTATTAGCGATGAAGGAACTATAGTTATAAAACGATGCTTAAGAAGGGCAGGTCTAGAGGAATCGGTTGCGAAAGTAGAAATACCACCCGATACTCTTCGTCGTCAGTTAGGTCGTAATCGCCTGAATGACCGTCTAAGTGAAACAGAAAATTGCGTAATTTGCCCTTTTGGCAAAGACGGTGATTGCATGAGTTCAGGTGCGATATACCTAGTCTCTTGTGGTATTTGCGGAGACGAATATATTGGCGAAACGGGCAGATCTTTATGTATCCGCATAAAAGAACACCTAGATGGCAAACGAAAAGCAGGACAAGGCACGCCACTTGGCACGCATAGGATACAAAAGCATAGCGGAGACGATTTTGATACAAAAGTCGCTATCCTCGCACGGGATACTAAAACACCAACGCGCAAGCTTCTTGAGTCTTTCTGGATAAATGCCAAAAACCCGAAAATGAACAGCAGGAAGGAATACCTCGAGATTACGCATGACCTCGCCCCTACCTTCGTATCGACCGTTGATGTGGGGAGGAGCAGTCATCAACTATATGCGACTCTGAGCGGCCGTTCTTTCTCGGTGGAAGACAGGTGGAAAAAACGGTGGTTTTTCGAGAAGCTGTTGACCGTGTGACTACCATTCAGATTCTCATGTTTCTGTTTGTGTTGTTGAAGCGTTTGCCCTAGTAAGTTGCGTATTGGTGTACCCTTCCAGGCTCTTAAGAAGGCGATTCTGCCGAAACGTTAGCTACCGTTGTGTTGTATGTGTGTTATCGTATGGAAGTAAACGTATGCTGTTTAACAACCTCGCGATTGCTGAGAAAGAAAACGACGTATTTATAACTAATCAGTGTTTGCTCATTAAGGAAACAGTTGAATTTCGTGATCAACGCACATTGTCCATTGTGTTACTATCCGCCAAAAGGAAGATGGATATCGATTACCATCCTCGCTCAGGGCGCAGTGGTCGGAGGCGCCCTGCAACACACACACGTGGAATCGATCCCCGCGCGTATGGCCCACGAAGCCCTCTATTTCTCCGGGGTCGGCAAATTAGTACCAGACTTGTCTCCGAGGATAGAAGCGCTGGTTCGACACTACCATAGGCCACTGCGAGTCATTGTAATGGCCAGATTTGCATTCAATCAGTTCTAAACGATGCTTAGTGAAGTCGAATGTATGGCGCATCCCTCAGAAAATGATCAACGCCGAGCGCTTCATCTTTGTTTTTATTTATACCCTCCTCGCTACCCAATCTTGGACAATAGACAGAAGGATTGCAGCAGGATTCGTGAACAACATTGGAAACTAGTTATTGTTATTGTGCTATTATGTTTATTGTTTATTGCTCATTCTTTCTTCATGGCATGGTATTATGTGAAATGCAACCATCAATTGTGCTGACTTGTGAGCAAGTCTTCACCTCCGCCTAGAGCCTTTGGCTATTCTTTTTAAAAGCTCATGTGTTATCAAACGCACCAATAGAGGCCAGTGCTTTTCTCTTTGCTCTTCGCTCTGCCAATTTTTACTCAAGCAGTTCTATCGGCTATTAGCCTTTCAGTTGTAATAATGAAAAAAAGAATGACTGAGGAAGACAACAAAAGAGAACTGACTGAGAGAACGGCAAACCAACGGCTTCGTTGGGTGCGGTGGATAGAACGTGAGCCGTTGGAAAGGGTAGCTGCGGGTTCGAAGCTGATCCGAGGCTCCGAATTTTGCTCCTATCTCAGCATCACTGAAATTGAAACATTTTGGAGACCACCTTTATCCACCTATCTATCGCGTGATTGTCAGTGTTGTTTCCTTGCTATCTACAAAGTTATAAGTATGATGTCGAAGAATTCATTATCTTTTAGCAAATTCAGCTTACTTCGTTTATCTCGTGAAGCATTCCTGTGGTTTACAACCGCTATTCTTGCATAGTCACTAGACGACCAACAGGAAGACAGGCGATGCAGCTGATGTAGATGAATTTGTTGCACGCTTCGGTGATTCTGAAGCGCGGTCGCTGAGGAAATGGAGTCATTTTTCTCGTTATCATAGGAAAAGCTGAACACCTTATCAATTGTAATGCTGTGGTCGTGGAAAGAGCGGTAGTGGAAAAATTCCAGTGATAAGGAAATTTGAGAGAATAGCTCTATAAAACCCAGACCACCTGACCCCATTGAGCTCCGCTCTATTGAACTTTTTATCACTTCATATCACTTCCCAGTTCTCGTATCAGCATGAAAAGACATATTACGAAAATTCGTCGTATTGAGCCTTAGAGCGTTGGTTGCTGAAGAAAATTCGTATTTTCCTCATTCGATAACACAACCTAATATGCAGCTCATTTTTTATGTAGTTTTGTCTTTTATCAATAAATGGTTAGATTAGTCGACTAAAAAACCATAAGAAAAGCCAGGCTCCTAAACTGGAGATAGACAGGAAAGTTTTCAATGCCATCGGTTTTACAATGCTATGTTAGAGCTTCATGAATTTTACTTGGTACTTGAAGCTTGAAAGGCCCGTCCTCACTGCTTGTACGAATCCGAGCATAATCTCCACTCCTCGAAGATTTGCTGGCTAAGCCACTGTAGTTCCTTGGCATCCCGAGGACAGCCGGGCTAGTGAAATTCCTTTGAACAGCGATTTTTACAAGTTTTTTAAAAAATATCTTCCTTTCGTCCACATTCTGATAAAATCCCTGCTTTATCAGGTTTATTTAACATAAAGAAAATTTTTCATCTAATCTTTTTCATAACATTAGAATTTTGAATTTCAGCTAGACCCATGTCATATAAGCTTCCTCTGTTCATTTCAGGGCTTGAATGTTACGCGCCGAAGCAAAGGTGAACTACCGAGTTCATTTATCACAAATGAACCGTCTAGTCGTTAAAAAAATTTTTGTTTCAAAGAAATACTTCAATCTCACCGCGAGCACCGGATGTAACGGAGGTCTGATCACCTACGGAGCCATTGATAAGATTAACTGTCAATCGAACATCAACTACGTGTCACTGTCTGCCGAAACCTACTGGCAGTTCACTATTGACGGCTTTTCCATTGGAAGCTGTTCAACCTCTAGAAAGTCATAGGTGAGTGGATGATGTTCGACTCACTGACTAAGAGTCCTCATATGCGCCTAGTTTAATAAAAAGCTATAAAAAAGATGAAGCTCTCGGCATTGATCAATCATTGAGGGATGCGCTAGGCATTCAATTCATTGAGCATCGTTTGGAGGTGAGTGATGTGCACCTAGTTGAATAAAGGATAAAAAAGGATAAAGCTCTTGGCGTTGATCAATCCCTGAGGAATGTGCTATGCATTCGACTTCATTAATTATCGTTGGAGGCGATTGAATGCATATCTGGCCGCCTTTACAATGACTCGCCGTGGCTTGCCGTTGTATCGAGCCAGTGCTGCTATCCTCCCAGACAAGTCTGGTACTAATTTGCCGACCTCGGAGGGATGGAAGGCCCGGTGGGCGATGGGCGCAGGAATCGATTCCACGTGCGTGTCGCAGTGGCGCCTCCAACCACTGCGCCACACGCGCCCATACCTAGTACTAGTACCATACGCGTTTATTCCTGAACATATACTAAAATTGGAACAATACAGTGAAGATTGGCAAGGACCTAGTTGAATATGAATGGAAATTTTGTAAAGAGAGAACAGCTGACTCTTCCTATTCACTGAAATAAATCGGCTCAGAGCTGCTTTCATGAAGGCAAATAATTAACAAAAAAAGAAAGAATACTTAAGATTATCGCATAGAAGCAAATAAATTATTATACATGAATACTTTCTGACGTCAATCGACAAAAAACTGTCGTATTATGTTTCCTATCTTTACAATTAGCATACCATTAACTTCGAACTCTGCACTGCTTCTTCCACTAGACTTCACATGTGCAGGTAATCTCCGACACCGGTACTTCATGGATCGCAACACCAACCAACGTTCTGGACGCGATCGTCGCACAAACCGGTGCTCCATTCGACTATACAAACGAAGTTTGCACTGTTGATTGCTAAACGGTAACGGCTCAACCCGATTTGGTGTTCGCGATCAACGGCGTTGAGTACAAGGTGCCATCTGTGGAGTACGTTCTTGCCGTCGGCTTCACAGACGGAAATCTAAGCTGTTGCATTGACTTCAACGCCACGTTATTAAATTCAGAATTCTAATCAGTTATTTTCTTCGCACAAAAGAAATACAAAGATTTATTTTGTTATAAAAACGTAGAGTACATGGCTCAGGCATATCTTGTGTTGGTTGGCCAGCGGATTAGGGAGTTGGACGGATTTGTCCTTTGTCCGCCAACTGTACGTGAAATGCTCGACTTTGTATGGATTCGCTACGCGGGACTGTTTCGCCGTAACTGCCGTGGACAACCTCGAGTTTGGGTTATAACAGTTTATAACAATAATAACAGTATAATAATAATATGTAATATGTGGTGACAGGTGGTTAACTGGATATATATGATTGAGATGAGGACAAGTGATGCAAAAGGAGAAAGCTAGGCACTGGCAGATTGGAGGACCGACACTGACGGATTGGAGGGCAGCCACTCGTGGATTAGAGGAGAGGTACTGGTCGACTGGGAGGCAGACTCTGTGTTAAAGGAGAACAGGCACTGTCGGAATGAAGACTCGGCATTGCTCGTGATGACTAATATTGTTCCTTATATTCTGTCTGTAATGCGTGGAGTTTTACAGAGGGGATTAGAGATAGTGCTCAAACAGAGGTTGTGTACTTTTTCAGCTAGTACACTTTCTTGTACAAAGTTTGTGAAGGGCATACACAGGCTCACACAGAAAGTGCATCGGATCTGCCGATTGCAGGACATGCAGCTGGCGGCAGCTTATTCAGCGTCCGAATCAACGAACAAAGAAGAGCGGAGATACAAACAAGTTACAGTATTTCTTTCTAGACCAGCTGCGAGGCAAATGTTTGAAACGGTAGTTGGGAGACAATTTACAGAACATGCGAGGATAGATGTATAACGATTACATATAAAACAGTTATTGTAGAAGATATGAGGTGACATAGAAATAGGAACTATTTAAGGAATGATCACAATCTTAACCGTTTTATTATTTTATTTTATTGTGATTATAACTAAAAGCCTCAGCTTGACTGGGTTCAATGCCTATGTGGGCTCCCCAGATCAATCCCGTTTACGGGTGATTGCTGACGGCAAAAGATCGATAGAACTAGCTGAGAGACAGGCAAAACGAAGGACCCGCATGGTGTGGTGGTGAACGCGTTACTCCCCGGAAAGGACAATAGCACGTTCGTTCTCCGCCATAGACACCTGCGGTGCAGAGTTTTGCAAATATCTCAGCATCGTTGTAGTTATTTAAGGAATAGTCACTATATTTCTCAAACATGTCGTTCCCGCCATAATGAAAGATTAGAGAACGGAAAGCGCAATCATTAGCCATACAGGTACTATACGCACTGATTCGGTCCCACATCGGTCCAACCAAGCTTGTCATTACTCTAAGATCGGTAAGTTGGTATCACGTGTTATCACACATGTCTTGGAAAAGCTCCCTCCGATATGTATAGGCTGTGGCCGCTTGTGGTCAGGAACTGGGAGTGATCTAGAAGTGCTGTTCTCGGATATCACGGCGAATGAACTTAACTAACATTCAAATACGTTCATGGGTGAAAAAAGCTGTCCAATAGCAGCCGAACGCACATGGTAACTAAAGAAGACCTCTGCAGAAGACGAATGCACAGCAATGAAAAAATTGCTGGAATCTACATTCGAAAAGTGACTGGTTGGACTACATCAATTTCTTCCCCAGCGAGTGCTTTATTTTGTTATTTTTCAAATTACAATACATTTTGTCGTTTTGAAAATTTATGCAAAAAACATCGATTTTTGTGCGCCATTACTTTTTTCGCGATGAACTCCGGCGGATTTGGACCTGCTTGGATCCTCGGCGAAACCTGGATTCGCACCTATTGCAATATTTATGGCATTGTTCGAAAACGAATCGGTTTTTTCCATGGCTAACCATTGGAAAATTTAAGAACCTGTCTCAGTTACATTTTATGAATCGTTCGTTATAAGTCGAATGTATGTTTAGGAACTGAATGAGTTAACAAATTGTCTTCACGTGGGCTTTGCAGCACATTTTCAGCGATTCTTCTGCTTCTAAAGTAAAGATGATTAACTACTCATTCGTATTTGCTTATATGTTTGTGTAAGTGTATGTGCATGTGTATCTGTGTCTATATGTGCACATGTGCTTCTATGTAAGGGTGTAGCTCCTTCGTTGAAACTATTGCTTATCCCATTCTAGAACTGTTGAAAGAAATCGTCACTAAACAGTTTTCGGTCCATGAAAAACTGAGGCAGTAATTTTCGACTGAATAAAACTTTATATTATTCCTCGTAGCTCAATCTTCTTACTAGAAATTATTCAGATGCTTTCTACAAGAGCTGTGTAGAATGAGTGGGCGTGAAAGAATTCGCGTAGAAAGAAAGATGAATAGCGTTAAGTGGCGTGCAGATGGTTTTCAATGACGAGTTAATGGATGTTCTTGATTGTGTTTGGAGTGTATTCAATAACATCCGATCCGAGATTTTGGGATGGTGGCTTATAATGATGCCTTTGATTTTCTCACAAATGAGATAGACACATGCTGTATCAGTTAGTTCACCGAAACATGCGCATGGAATTGATCCCCGCGCCCATGGCTCACCAAGCCTTGCATACCTCTGAGGTAGGCAAGTTGGTACCAGACTTGTCTAGGAGGATATAGCAGCACTGGCTCTATACATCGGTAGGCCACGGCGAATCATTGTAAAGGCCAAATATGCATTCAATCACCTCTAACGATACTTAATGAAGTCAAATGCATAGCGCATCCTTTATGGTTTGATCAACACCAAGAGCTTTATCCTTTTAGAGTTTTATTTAATTGTGAAATATGAACATATTTATGATCACCTTTGATTTCGAAAAAGCCGAAAAATCCCTGAACTTACTGACGATTTCAACACGGCAAATACTGGCATTTTGCGATATCGAATGATAAGTTGTCGATAGCTAGAAGATATTAAGGGGATCATTTAAGGTGAAGTGAAATCACTAATGAGCGGAGGAAGGCAATTGCAACTGTCTATGCTTGCTAATTCGGATACATGTTTCAACAACCCTTGGTCCCATCGAGAAACTTTTTGTGGTCCATCGAACATTTCTAGCTCCGAATTCTTCTGGCTTTTGAAATCTGCAAAGCTAACTATCCATCATATCGGTGTTCTTCCTAGGGTATGTTTGCATCTTATGCGGTATACTTTCACGTTCCATTTGTCAGTTGATGGTGGCCTCTGTGCGAGATTAGCGCGCAGACCTCACTGCTTTCCTAAAGTAGTCCTCTCTTACTTTGTTTTCCACGTCCACTTAGTGCACAAGGTACTGATTTTCATGTTTTCCATAACCAATAAACAACTTAGTTCCATGTGGACATTTTCCCATTAAGGGTTTTTTATGAAGTGTGTTCTTCCCACGTTATAAAATTCTCTTTGCGTTTTATGCGCGCTCATATTAGTGATTTCCAATTTTCAAAACGAAGTTTTAACTAAAACGGTCGTGCTTTGCATAAATTCTCCACAACTGAGTGAAGCGTCCCTTTAGTCTCAGTTGAGCCATTCGTTTCCTACTGCGTTGTTTCGGGAAACAGATTTGTCCAGATGATACCAATATTCGAACCCACTTCATAAGGCAAAGTGGACAATGATTCAGCTGTATTAGGAATGTGCTGGGTCCATCGTTAATGAGTAGTTTCTACAACCACAATACTGCTGAGACCTTTGTAAAACTCTGGGCCGCAGATGTCTATGGTGGGGAACGAACGCGCTATTTTCCTTTCCGGGGAATAACGCGTTTACCACCACACCATGAGAGTACATCGTTTCACCTGTCTCTCAGCTAGTTCTTATAGTAACTATTTCTTAAATATTTTTTATTTCCATGTTACCTTATGTCTTCTATAATGACTGTTTTACTTGTGGTCGTTATACATCTATTCTCGCACATTCTGTAAATTGTCTCTCAACTACCGTTTCAAACATTTGCTTCGCAGCTGGGCTAGAAAGGGATACTGTAGCATTTTTGTATCTCCGCTCTTCCTTGTTCATTGAATCGGACGCTGAATAAGCCGCCGCTAGCTGCATGTAGCTTCAAGAAATCAGCAGTTCCGATGAACTTTCTGTGTAAGCCTTTGTACAAGCTATTCCATCTTTCCCATATGAACTTTCAATTAACCTTTGTGTAGCCTTTCAGATGACCATTCTCTAAGAGCTTTTCCTTCGCTATCTGATTAAGTGCTATGTTGACGAAGTTTCTGGCATACCGTGCCATTTGATGTACTGCTCCGCATGTACCGTGCTATGCCCTTAATCAGCACTATCTCCGACTCCCTCTGTAAAACCCGACCCATTACAGACAG
Source organism: Angiostrongylus cantonensis (assembly GCA_009735665.1). Classification (NCBI taxonomy): domain Eukaryota; kingdom Metazoa; phylum Nematoda; class Chromadorea; order Rhabditida; family Metastrongylidae; genus Angiostrongylus; species Angiostrongylus cantonensis. The sequence continues at coordinate 318,876 of MQTX01000107.1, forward strand.
AATATAAGGAGCACCAGCAATCATAGAGACTAGTGTTTGTCTTCCAACCTACCAGTGCATGGGTTTTAACCCCCAGTGCTTATCCTCCAGTCACTCAATTCCTCAGCGCTCCAACTCCAGTGTCTGCCCAGCTTCCTTCAAGTGTATCGCTTGTTCTCATTTCAATCTCGCTCGTATCCACCCAACTTACATATCTTCAAGTATCACACATTATTATTGTATCGTTGTTGTTGCTGCAAACTGTTATAACTCAAGCTCGAGGGTGTTTAAGGCAGTTACGGAGAAAAGTCCGTGGCGAATTAATATAAAGTCGAGCATTCCATGTACAGTTGGTGGAGAAAAGACCAATCCGACCAACTCTCCAAACTACTGACAAACTGGTACAGTTAAATGGATTAGCTCCACCAGCAATAACCCGTCAACGGGATTGATCAATAAAACTAGCTGATAGACAAATGACCCGCACGGTGTAGTGGTGAACGTGTCCTCTTCGGAAAGGACAAGCAAGAGCGCGTTCATTCTCCATCATAGATACCTGCTGTCCACAGGTTTGCAAATATTTCAGCAATATTGTAGTTGTACCCAGGATCGACTTTCTATTAACCTCGGCATTGAATTATAAATTCGTCGTTTTCTCTCTCAGCAGTTGCGAGGTTGTTAAACAGCATACGTTGACTTTCACACGATAACACACATACAACACAATCGTAGCTGACGTTTCAAAAGAATCGTCCTGGAAGGTGTTCAGAGCCTGGAAGGGTACACTTATACGCAGCTTACTAGGTCAACGATAGAAAGTTTATCTCTAACCTCACAGCTGCACAAAATGTGGCTTGCGAGAGATTAGAGAATTAATAAACTCGAAAACGATAAGATTGTCTGTTAGTGACAAGGGGGGAGAGTTCGTAGTTATTCCTCGTCAGTTGGATGTTAAGATAACGAAGGAACATCTTAGGGATGCTACCCTCTATCGCCCATCCTCTAAAAAGAAATACAAACATCAATACCGAAAGTTAAACAAGCAATGGGTTAGCGTAGCAAGGCTGCAGGTTTAAAATCATTGGTTATTTCACACCTTAAGATTAATAAACCAACATGTTCTCTTTTATACCCACCTATTAAAACACATAAGTCGGTATCTTCTGATGATATGGCGTCAAGCAAACCATCATCATTCAAGTTTAGACCCATCATCAGCTGTGTAGACGGGCCAAAGGAGAGAATAACCTGGTTCTTAAGCCTAATACTTGCCCAGTTGCTTAACCACATTCCACCCACCTCACGAACACCCAAATGTTCCTAGAACGTTTACGTGACGCGTCTCCTAATAACGCGTACGTGATGGAGTTGTTCGACGTTACCGCGCTGTACACCAACGTATCGAACGACTCCACAATGCAAGGCATCTTCGAACTTCTTGTTGAACATGAAGGAAAAATAAAAATGCCTGGCTTGTCTATCCAGAAGCTTATGGCTCTCCTAAAGGAGTGCCTAAACTGCTCGATTTTCAGATGGTCTGGGAAATATTACGCGCAAATAAGGGGGCTGGCAATGGGACAGCGACTGGCACCAAGCCTTGCCATTGCGTTGATGTCTAGAGTGGAAGCCCCCGTTCTCGGTCTCCGGCCGCTACTCTGCACTGCAGATATATAGATGATTGTTTCGTTATCTTCTCTACACAAGAGGAGATGGACAAATGCTTTGAATTATTGAACGAGCAGTAAGAGAACATCAAGTTCACCCGGGAAAAACCGAAAGACGACTGGCCATCGTTTTTAAACGTTCAAATTAACTTATCGAATAGCGGTTACATGACAAAGTGGTACCGAAAACCAAATAACAAAAACATCCTGGTTAATTGCCTTTCTTCCCACCCTTCACACACAAAGAGGCGATAATTGAAACACCACCGAATACTCTTCTTGGTCAGTTAGTTCGTAACCGCCTATATGACCGCCTATGTGAAACACAAAATTGCGTAATCTGCCCTTATGGCAGGGATGGTGACTGCATGAGTTCAGGTGGAATATACCTGATCTCTTGTTGTACCTGCGGAGACGAATATACTGCGAAACGGGCAGATCTTTATGTATCCGCATAAAAGAACACCTAGATGGCAAACGAAAAGCAAGGCAAGGCACGCCACTAGGCACGCAGAGGATACAAAGGCATAACGGAAACGATTTTGTTATAAAAGTCGCTATCCTCGCACGGGATACTAAAACACCAACGCGCAAACTCCTCGAGGCTTTTCGGATAAGTGCCAAAATCCTACAATGAATAGCAGGGAGGAATGCCCCGAGACCAGGCGTGATCTCGCCCCTTACCTTCGAATCGATCGTTGGCGGGGGTGCTGCAGTCGTCAGCCATACGCGACTCTGAGCGGCTGTTCTTCCTGGGTGGAGGACAGGTAAAAAAAAAAGCGGTGGGTTTTTTCGAGAAGCCGTAGATCTTGTAATTATCGCTCAGATTTTCATCTTTCTGTTTATGCTGCTGAAGTGTTTGACCTAGTGAGCTGCGTATCAGTGTACCCTTCCAGGCTCTGAAGAAGGCGATTCTGCCGAAACGTCAGCTACGATTGTGTTGCTCGTGTGTGTTATTGTATGGAAGTAAACGTATGCTGTTTAACAACCTCGCGATTGCTGACAGAGAAAACGGATAACATTGTGGTTGTATTTCGCTTAGTACCCTTCCATGAAAATTGTAGTAGGCAGAAAATAAAAGGTAAAACATTGCGATGGTTTCCGCGTTGTCGAGTTTTCGCTTAGTTACTAAGAGTGGTTAAAGCAAATGTGAGGTGTTAATTCCTGAAGGCTTCTTCCATTCAAAATTAAGTAGTTTGCAAGTTGTTCGGGTGATGATTTTTCTATCCTAGGCAATAAATACAATTAACACCAGAATGTATGAATTTATTAGCAAACGCAAGGCAAGTTCATAAACACCTTTCCTGAGAAATCCTGCCTTCAGACTTCCGAATGAATAGCCTTGGCGAAACCGATACGGTTCTGACCGAAATCGTAGATGTTGCAATAGGTACGAATCCATGCCTCGCCCAGAATCCAGTCCATAGTCATACTTCCGGATGGAATCTCGAAGAAAGCAAGGACGCACTGAAAATTATGTGAGCTCCAAGTGGAAAGCACAACATGAATTGAGAATGTTGAAAGTAATGAGTGATACATAGATTTATTATATCTTCTTTACGAGTTCACATTTATTATTCATTAAAGGGTTTTTAGACAATGGTGAGTCACTTACTTGTCCGTCTCCAATACCAATATCTAACACGTATTCCTTGGATGGTATACTGTATTTTACGAAGTTGATAGTGAACGACAAGTCGGGCTGGGTCTTCATTGTTGAACAGCTGATGGTGTAAAACTTGTTCATCGAGTCGTAGTTTGCACCGGTTTGGTTAACTACTGCTTCGATGATTTCGGTCGGTGCTCCAATCCACGAGGTACCGGTGTCGGAAACTACCTACACAGATCCAGTTTAAATTCCAATGAACTCAGTGCACTCCGTAAACAAAATGAGGCAAATAGCTTATTTTTTCCTTAATGAGCTTACACGAGGTTGATAATAATATTTATTATCGGCTAACGTTTCGACGTCTTCGTCTTCATCAGAGCCGATGATCCGAGTCGATGGTCCACGCAAATAGAGCAAATAGAGCAAATAGCTTATTCATACAATCACTTATATGAAGCACATCACCAAAGTGGCTCTTATGATGAATGATCTTTAGCCTTCAAAATAGAACATCTTTTTTCTAGAATTACCTACGGAATTTATTGCGTCTAACGTTTTGGGATGCATGCTCTCTTAGTTCTCTTAGCATGCAAAGGATTCAAATCGAGTGGAGTGGAGTACTGAACGAATGGCAATAGCGCCTAAATAGCCGCCTAGGGAAAAAATCATAACAAATTACTGTAAGCTCCGAAATAAACCGTGATATTTATTTTCTATGCTAAGATAAAATGAATGCGTTTTATAAATATTTCGCCTTTTTGCTTAAACAAATGAGTACCACCGGCTTCATTTTCAGAAGGAAATGTTGTAGTGGCCCATTTTTGTGTCGCAGATGAGGCATTAAGTTTTTTCACGTTTAGGGGTACCCCTATTCTGATCCAGTGTCACTGTTTACCCTCGTTTATCTTACCTGTTCGCGTTTGGTCTGCGAAAAACTCCCAATAGAAAAACCTTCGATGGCGAACTGCCAGTGTTTTTCATCGGAAAGTGGTACGTAACTGATTTGTGACTGGCAGTTGATGGCGTCGATAGCACCAAATGTGATCAGACCGGCGGTCTTCAGTGTCGTAAAGCGCTAAAAGTGAGTTCTCACTAGCACAAAGTTAATTTCATGTGATAAATCAAGTTCAGTTCAAGTGAGAATAAATGAAGTATTTATGCAGTTTTCACTTCAATGACTATAAAGTGAAAAACCCATGAAAAAGAAGAGGAAAGAACACCAAAAGAAAAATTCCATAATGCTGAGCAATATGAAAAATTTTGAGATTTTTCATGATGATTTTACTACTAGAGCTTTTTTAAGAAGATCCTGGCATATTTATGCTCGTCTTCATCACGTCTTAGAGTGAGCAATGGCCGCTGTCTCTTGGTGACACACGAACTTTTTTGTGCAGTGCTAGTCTTGACGTTCTCGGCAGGAGTCAGCCAATGGTAGCTCATGTTTTTTTGGATTACTTCTACTTTTTGTTAGATTTTTAGACAGAAATGTCAAAGCTTTCCTCAGCTTTGGGAGTTTAGTTGAGGAACAGACCCAGTGGTGAATGTCGAAGTTAGGCATCGCATTTAAGCGTGGAGACAGGTCAAAATGAGACATGGAACCAATGGCAGCTTCAGCTATTCTTGAAAATTTGCCTTTAAAATTTGTACAACCTAAACCGACGACTTTAAATACACACGTAATGAATTCTTGGGAAGAGTAAGCCGTGAGTGCCGTGTGTAATGGCTAAAACATGCGCGCTGCTGAACATTCCGCACCTTTGTTGTGGTGCCACTAATCCCCTATCCGACGTCCAATGTTTCTAGTGTGCTTTGTATTGACGTTTATAATTCTTGGTCGCAAGGTAAAGTTACAAATTTTTTAAACAAATAAAGTGGAGGATAATGGTGATGGAACTTTGTTTTCAATGCAGTTTTACTAATCGAATCATGTTCTGGAGCTTTTCCTCCTAACGACATGCTTCATTGACAATATACAATTTGTTGCAGCTAAAAAACCCACTAAACTTTTTACTTTTAAAAAAAATCAGTAGTTTTTTTGCAAATATGGTCAGGACAAAGGATAAATTATAAGCTTTTTGGCGCTGATCAATCCCAGAGGGTAGCTTCAGGCGTTCGACTTCATCAAGCATTGCTAGCGGCGACTGAATGCAAATGTGGCCTACAGAGTGAGTTCTAGTAGGTGCAGATGTATCGCGTCAGTACTGTTATCATTTTGGACAGGTACAGCACCAATTTAGCGACCCCGGAAGGATGGAAAGCTTGATGAGCCATGAACGATCCCATATTTATTGCAGGACACTTGTAGCCACTGCGTTACTCACGCCCCTGGAAAATAAGGTGCAGATTATAATCTGGAAACCATGAAGAGTTATTTTTATGTAAAACGCATTTCTATCGTTTATTTCACCTTTTCGTCCAACCAAACGGTGAAGAGTGAAGCGTCCAGACTCGGGAGTACGTTTTGTATGGGTGAAGTGACCTAAAACACTATATTTTTTCCGACACATTTTCATTTCGAAACTGGAAAATGAAGTCATCTTGTTTTTGAAATATCTAAAATTTACCCCGCCTACGGTGATCGCTGGCCTACCAAGCCCGAGGATCCCGTCAATGGGCATGTAGAAGAAGGCGTCGCCTGTTTCCGTGACACTTACAAACTCTTGATTTTCGATCGTTGCACCTGTAACGGCATTGTGAACCAGCACTTCTTCGCTTTTGCACTGCTGAATTGGAAAACCAAACTGATGGAAACACGGAAATAAACTGTTGTGTGGATTTGAAATTAAAGAATTAGATACAGCGGTAGCCTTCCCAACGGTCTACTGCCTCATTGTGACCGGGCGTTGTTTCTGAGTGCAGGGCTGCGATGTACAGCGGAGGATTCACCCCCCTGGCAAGGCATTCCAAGATGAGAAGGAGTTAGGGGTTTTCACCTTAAAGCCTTACTAAGAGTAAACAGATACCAGGATCGCCCCTGACCTGGTACCAAGTTAGTCGCATGGTGGCAAATTTTCCTCTGATCCACAAGAGGTGCGACTGCCTGTGGTGGTGATCTGGGGCATATTTTGGCCACGCTGACCTTTGGATTTCAAAGAACTACAATGACTAAAGCAGTAAATCTTTTGAAAAATGGAGATTTTGCTGGAGCTTGAATAATCAGTGAGGATGGGCCATCCACTATCCAAGTATCCAAGAAAGTACGGCGATAGCATGAACATTATAAGGAAAAGTTTCAGTCGGACAGGGAACTCAATATTTCTATTGGTTGATCAGGTATTAAGAAATAGTTGATGTTAGAATTGCAGTTTACTAAAGTAGTAAGTTCCAATACTATTATATTCAAACATTTTAATTTTATTCAGGTGATGCATAAAATCTGGATCGTTACCGGCAAATGAGACGACGTCTCTTCCAATGGGTCCACTGCAGTATCCAGCTCCGTAATGAAGGTCGATCGATCCCCGCTGTCTAGCGAATGTTAACGAATTCCTTGTGTTAAATCTGCGCCTAGTAAAACCACTGTGAGAAACACCTTTGCAGCTAATTGATCTGCAGGTAGTGTCGAATACCCATAGGTTGGCCGAGCCGGTATCCATCAGCAGAGACATAGTTTGGCCTAAAGTTGAACGTATTGCATAACATTGACTAACTGCCATAAGAATAACCGTTGTTGTTTAGAATAGGATTGACAGAAATTAGTTTAAAACCATTGATTGTTCATTTCATGCTGTAATTTGCATGGAACCCAGTAAAAGAAATGGGCTAAGGAATGCGTAGTGTAAAATGCCTGGAAGATTTCTATGAAAAGAAAAAAGTAAAAAATTAAGCAAAGAGGAAAGAGAACAGTAAAGGAAGAAAAGCAACAAAATCACTAAATTTCTGAGAGCTGATTCTCTTAGGATATATTTGGAAATGATGCAATATCGATTGTGTTGTGTTCTTGTTCGACTTAGGAAATCAAAGCCGAACTTTTTTTGAATGGAACAAGGCCTAGTTATTTAGCTCTTTTCTCTCTCTTTCTCATCATGGAGGAGAGAAAAGTGGTGAATACAATAAACGGCATAACAACTTTCTCTTTTACAACTCTGAAAGGACCAAACCAGTTAAGAATGCCTTTCTTTGAACGTTGTGCAAAGCAGTGAGTTTCGGTTAGTCAATTTTTTTCAATGTTTTCCAAAACATAGTATCACCTGCATCACCTGTAGCTCTGTTGATCGTCGTGTGACTCGAATGGGCGCCAGTAAATCCTTCATTCTTCCCTGTCGTGTGTAAGAGTAACCCAGTGATTTCTTCTCTTCTAGGGACTCGTTGAGAATCATATCTTTCAACTAGGCTTTTCGTGAAGAACTCTGATCAGCAGGTAGGTGGGCAGTGCGTTTAACATCCTGAGGAATCTTGTCCATCGATTGTCATTTATACGCATTACGTGTCCGGCCCACCTCATCTTCGACTGTTTGGCGCACAGAACGACATCATTGATTTTTAATCGTTGACACAGGTCGAAGCTTCGGTTCCTTACCCTTACTTGCGTGACACGGGATATTCCTAGCTCGTCATTTCGACTGCGCGTTCAATAACGCTGAGTGATTTTTTATCCTGTTTACCCAGCGACCAGGTACCTAACGCATACGTTAACGCAAAACATAGTAATGTGAAATATTTCCTTTGCAACCCTTTCGGCACGTTGGAATCTGACGAACGCATTCGTCGGGAATAATACCCTTTTCAAATGCCCGTTCTATAAAAGGCGCCATTGCTTTGGTATTCACAGGAAAATATTTGACGAATTTTCCAAGAAAGTTTTACTAGTTCCATAAAAAACCACCTAGATGGAAAAGTTAAAAATTCGTTAAAACACTTCTTTAGGTACGCATAGGACACAAAAACACAATGGCGAGGATTTTGAAGTGACTCTGCGGATCCTAGTGCAGGAATCGAAAACATCAACGCGCAAAACCCTCGAGGAGTTTTGCATAAATTTCAAAAATCCAAAGATGAACCGGAAAGACGAATGCCTCACTACCACCGGTGATCTGGCGCCCTATTTCAAAACGATATTTTTAGCCCTGGGTGTACCTCGCTCTGTGAAACTTAATATTGAAGCAAAAGGACAAAAATGCTTAGACAAGCTATAACAGCTTGGCGACTGGCAACTGCACAGCTGGAATTGGTGACGGACGACTGCAGCATGAAAAGCATTTCATCACACAGTCAAAGAGGTGAAGAAATTCACTCTTTGCTTTCTGGTGCAGCAGCAACACTGTATATAATGCTGATAATATCGTTAAATAAAAATTTGTTTATGGAAACGGCAAAGCAAAGGCCTCAGTGCTGTGTGGTTAGCACGTGGGCCCCGAAAACGGTTATCGCGGGTTCGAATCCTGCCGGCTGTTTAAGTTTTGCAAATATTTCAGCATTATAATCAAGGCACATACATATATGAAGGTGTGATTATCAGAGTAGAAAATGATCATGCTCGAGTCTCGCACCAGCAACTTTGCTCCCACCAATCTTCTACCTATTTAGGAACGCAGCAGTTGTTTCAAATTGACCATGTTTAACACAAATCCTGTTCAGTGAATGCGTCCTGTGCAAAAGACATAAGCGCAATTTCGTTTTAAGGAGCACACTAATATTACCGTTTTATAAAAAGCTCTTTTTATCGGTACCAACGCAAACGACTTGTTAACTTCTTATAAAATGAACGTGTTCCTCACTAGTTGTCTACGACATGGAAACCTATAGTTTGCATCCCTCAGCCCTCCGTATACAAGGTTTTTTTTTCTCTGCAGGACGTAACCAACATGTAAATAATATGCGTCGACATCTAGTGGCTCTCCTCTGAGGTTAAGAGAGATCTAGATGAATCCGTACACATTACGTGTCCGGCCCACCTCATCTTCGACTGTTTGGCGCACAGAACGACATCTTTGATTTTTAATCGTTGACACAGGTCGAAGCTTCGGTTCCTTACCCTTACTTGCGTGACACGGGATATTCCTAGCTCGTCATTTCGACTGCGCGTTCAATAACGCTGAGTGATTTTTTATCCTGTTTACCCAGCGACCAGGTACCTAACGCATACGTTAACGCAAAACATAGTAATGTGAAATATTTCCTTTGCAACCCTTTCGGCACGTTGGAATCTGACGAACGCATTCGTCGGGAATAATACCCTTTTCAAATGCCCGTTCTATAAAAGGCGCCATTGCTTTGGTATTCACAGGAAAATATTTGACGAATTTTCCAAGAAAGTTTTACTAGTTCCATAAAAAACCACCTAGATGGAAAAGTTAAAAATTCGTTAAAACACTTCTTTAGGTACGCATAGGACACAAAAACACAATGGCGAGGATTTTGAAGTGACTCTGCGGATCCTAGTGCAGGAATCGAAAACATCAACGCGCAAAACCCTCGAGGAGTTTTGCATAAATTTCAAAAATCCAAAGATGAACCGGAAAGACTAATGCCTCACTACCACCGGTGATCTGGCGCCCTATTTCAAAATGATATTTTTAGCCCTGGGTGTACCTCGCTCGCCAACCCACGTGAGCAACGCGTGGGCCAGTCCCACTCGTAATATCACGGTGAGTAGTACGAGAACGAAGGCTTATACCAATCTCGCATCAGCTTAAGAAGATTAGTTTATAAGGTCATATAAATAAATATTTCGACTTAATTGAATGCTTGCAAATTAAGAACTCTGGAGAAACAAACCTTTGTGTTGTGGTAGGAAATGGAATGAACCACCGTGGGCTCCATTCCTTAATCTTATCAAAGTCTAGCAATTTTCGCTGTTTTTCAAAGAAAAGAGGAGTTATCAGTTTTCACATACTGTAAAACATTATCGGCACCGGTAAACTAAAGATCATTAAAGACCTAGACACCGTGGCAACAAAACGTAGTTCGACTCCATCCTCATTCTTTGACTGATTGAATGCATATTCTGTCAATGCAATTTTCGCTGGGAGAAACGATATATGTTCATCTGCCCAGACAAATCTGTTGCCAATACGTCGACAGTGGAGGAATATAGAGCTTCCTAGAGAGACACAACTTTGTCATGAAGAGGGTAGCAAAGTTCTTTGCGTATGTCATGTGTAACAATCATTCCGTAGGAGTAAAATGGGTTCAGCGTTCTTATCAACGGCGACCTCTACTACTTGTTTCTTAAATACAATGCTAAGAATTTGCTCACACCTAGTGATAATGTTCTTCATGTGACGGCCGTATTCCATTGAATACTAGAAACTTCTTAGGTAGAAATAACATTTTCTGCCGCAGTAAACTAAACAGATTAAATGCCATTTAGACTCACATTGCCTAATTAGGAGTAAACATGTTATGCAGCAGAAAAGCATTTACTTAAACTAGCAAATTAAGAAGAATTACTTTAACACTTGGATACACAGACAACCCATTCTCATTAGTTGTACAAGCTTCAGCATATTTTCCATTTTTCAGAGCTGTGCTAGTTTAGCTAATATGTTTTCCTGGAATCCCGAGTTCAGGGTAGCCAAAGTCTGCGCGAGGTCCTCACCACCACAGGGCATTCGCCACCGTTTTGGATCAAAGGCAGATTTGCTTCCATGTAACTAGTTTGAAACCAACACGGTGTTGGATCGTGATATTGGTTTACTTCTAGCTGGGCTTAGCTGGGCTTGGGGAATACACTCACCGAGGGTTAACGCGTTCACCGCCTCCCGATGCAGAACCTTCTTTCGGTAGTCTCTCGGCTAGTTCTATCATTGAACTTAATTCTCAAAGTATATTGAACTTGGCATATATTAGTAGTTCACTGGTCTTTTGTTTAGTAAAGATGAAATTGTTTCTATGCTTTGCTAAACCGACTTTCACTAAACTTGCGTGAATAAACAGTACACTTGTTGAGATCTCAGCCTACCAGAGGTTGCATAATAACCTTATATAAGCTGAACGGTCTAAACAAATATATTTATATTGTTACTATACTCTTTATTTACTCGCAAAAATCGAGCTTTCGACGGAAGAAAGTTAAACCGCTGAAGCGTAAGCTTTTGCACATAGATGAATAGTATGGTGGCAACCTCATGTTAGAACAATGCACTTAATCCAATAAAAGAATCCATGCATTGATACAGCTTTACTTGCAGAGTTGCAAAATTACTTACGACTCTACTAGATAATAGAAAACAATTTTTAAAATTTTTTCGTTCTCAGCTCTTTATTAAATTTATTTTGAAGCAAACGTCAGAGCGAGTGTAAACCTCTGCTTGAAGGCTCAAAACACACATGGTCTTTGCCTCGATACCGTGCTGTCGGCTCGTTAAGGTTTCCATCTTTACGTGTGGCAAAAATCGCAAAAGGCTTGGCTAGGAGTACTAAACTGGTATATGCAATGTTTGAATGACGTTCTGGAAGGTGTCGGTAAACAATTTTGGCGAGATTGCACCGCCTTGCCTAAATCCTCTTTTGACGTCAACGTTAAAATCGTTGTAGAATGCAGAAATTTTGGTTGTGAAATTTTCGTACAGCTCACGAAGAATCTTTATGTACTGAGTAGGTACACCTTGACTATCAAAGGCTTCCGTGACTGCTTCCATCTCAGTTGAATCAAAGGCCTTCTGTAAATCGATGAAAGTGAGACAGAGCGGTCTTTTGTATCCTCGCGATACTTCAATGAGCCTTGTTATCGTGAGGATGTGGTCACGCGTACTGAATCCTTTCCGAAACCCTGCTTGCTCTTATAGCTGCCTGTCGTCCAGTGTTCGGTCAATCCTGTTTAGGATGACTCAAGTGAAAAGTTTATTGACGACAGACAGCAAGCAGATTGGGCGATAGTTTCCGGCATCGTGTAGGTCACCCTTCTTGAACAATAAGGCGGTCTTGCTGGTCTTCCACTGAGCAGGCACTTTGCATTCAAACAGATAACGTGTGAAGAACCGAGCCAGTGTGTTTACGAGGACTGGCGGAAGGTTCTTCAGATGTTCTGATCTCATCCTCTCCGGACCTGGTGCTGTTCGATTTTTCACCGACGAGATGGCATGTCGGATTTCTGAAAAGAAAACCGGTGGTACAAGATATCCATCCGCTTTTGTTTCATATGACGGAAGGTGGACGTGGCAATCAAAGAGATCTGAGTAGTATTCGTGAATGATTTTTTCCATTGCTTTTCTGGACGCTGTAACTGTTCTGTCTAGACGTCGGAGTGCAATCATCTCAGTCTTGTAATTGGCGAAGCTTCGGCAGGCTTTGCGAACTGGTTTTTGAATTCAACGGCTTTTTCTTCTTTCCGCGAGAAATAGAATCTAGCACGAAGGAGACGGTGGTCTGCTCTCGTGTGGAATTTTGGGATAACAGCGACATCGGTTATGCAAAACCTACTATTAACTATGATGTGGCTTATTTTGTTATGGCACTCTCCATTGAGAGACTCGCACGTCCCGCGTTGAGGGTTGGGCTTCTGGAATTGCGAGTTACCATGGATGGTATTGGTCGCCATGATAAACTGAGAGAGCCGCTTACCCTGTTTGTTCCATTCTAATCCGTGGGTCCCAATGTGACGTTCCTCAGGCGATCTTCTTGGTCCGACTTTGCATTGAAATCTCGGATGATGACCTTGAAGAATGTACGGTCTTCTCTGTAGAACTTCTCCATCGTTTATGTTTGCAACCGCCACTTCTCTGTTGAAAATATTGAAAATGTAAAGCTCGGTTGCAATTATTTGGGGTTTCCAACTTTAGACATGTTTATAGATTCAAAAGGGCATTGTAGGAAAATCATGAAGTGAAACAAAGCTTACTCCATTAATCTACGAAGCTATGAACTTTTGAAATTTTCTTCAAACAGAGAAATTATTGTCTATTGTAGGAAAACCAGCTTTATCGCGATTGCATTCTGAATAACCTATGGAAATCATACATCGAGGGGTGACAGGGGTCGAAAATCACGAACAACTTCATCAATTCGAGCTAGGTTTCTTTGTGAAAACCTCAAAAGAAAAGGGTGATTTGCCTCTGGCCATTTGACCCGGTGGAATCCAATGCGCAACTTTGGCACGTGCAGAGACTAGGGGAAAATTCACAGGTGCCCACTCGGATCCTTCGTCTATCAAAGTGAGTACAGCAATTAGATGATGTCTTTAGGTGACGATGAAGTTGACCATATCTGTTAGACAAGAAAACAATGTGAAGCCGCCTTGGAACTATACTTCAAACAATTTTCTTTGCTTAACTTTTAGTGGTTAATCCGCTTAATAGATCCTACTTGTTGAGCAGAGGTCTAGGCAATCCTAACACGCCAATTTCCATCTTGAACGACGGGTTGGCGTAAGGCACAGCTACTGGCACGGCGAGAACGAAAACTGTTTTCATAACTGAAAGAGAAGATTTCAGTTATAATTCGCATGCTTCATAACTTTGTGATTTAGTGAAAAAGTAAAAATATTGATCAATTGACAACTTTTTTCATAACATCTTTTGACTGCGGATTAAGAATGTTTCGATATATCTTTGCATTCACCAATATTAGCGGTCCTTAATTCAGCATAGCCGAAGAGCTTTGTTCCTTCATTTTAGTTCAGCGTGTTCTACTTCATTCAAAGCTTATTGAAAATCCAGCCGACTTTCAAGTCGAACAAAGCGATCACATGATTTGAATACAAGCAAATCATTTGTCTTTCTGGAAGATATTCCAAAAATTAATCACTTTCATGATTTCTTCGTATTCTTGTTGAGAAAACGCGAGGTGTTATTGTTTTTCTTTATTCACAAATAAGCTGACGTTTCGGCGGATTTCGCCTTCTTCAGAGCCGCTTTCTATGAGGCTTCCACTGAGTATGTCTAGTGGAGACCAACCGCACAGAATTCAATGGAAGAGACGGTGATTGCATGAGCTCAGGTACAGTTTATCTGATCTCATGTAAGGCGTGCGGAGACGAATACACTGGCGAAACGGGCAGACCCCTCTGTGTCCGCATAAAAGAACACCTAGTCGGCAAAAGTAAACCAAATACCCCATTAGGCACGCATAGGGCCCAGAGACATGAGCAGGAGGACTTTGAAGCACGCGTCACGATCCTCGCACAGGAGACGAAAACCCAAGCGCGCAAAACACTCGAGGCGTTCTGGATTAATTCCAGAAATCCGAAAATGAACCGCAGGGAAGAATGCCTCGTTATCACGCGTGATATTGGGCAGTACATAAGCCTATTATTTTGAGGGGAAGGGCACATTACGATTCCATGTGAATTCTGTGCGGTTGGTCTCCCACTAGACATACTCAGTGGAAGCCTCATAGAAACCGGTGGGTGCGCAAAGTTGTGTTCATTGTGGTTGAAATCTTGGTTTAGCGTTTTCTTTGTTTGGTCATGGAGGCGTTTGACCGAGTAGATTGCTGTCAACTTGACCTTTCCAGGCTCTGAAGAAGGCGAAGTTCGCCGAAACGGCAGCTTATTTGCGAATAAAGAATAATAATAACACCTCAAATAACAAAGAGAAAAGCCTATTGCGAACAAAGTTGAATGATGGCAGGCGATATGCTCGAGTCCTTATACGGTTTACGGCGGCACATTCGTTATCACTACTGTATTTTAGCCAATCTGCTTTCAACGACCCTGCCATATGAGCTGATAGTGTTTCGACGGAAAACTGCAGAAATTGTTCTGTTACCATATTTTCACGTTGATCACAAGTAAAGTCTTCATCTACGGATTGCGACTTGAACTATAAACCACCATCAAAACAGCGGCGGTTCGCGATTTTTCATCTGCCTTTAATCATTTTCCGAATAGGGACGTTAGATTCATTCATAGCCTATAAGATCCTACTGCAGCTATTAAAACTATTGCCTTCAACGGTAGGATATTCTGGAATTTCTTAAAAATCCTCAAATTACTTACAAGTTCATCACCAATGGGGATTTTCTTAGGCTTCATAGTACGATTTGCAGCTGAAGTCCGAATCCTCAGCTGCTTCTACCAGCGTGTAAACGACTACAACATTTTCATCCATAAAAAAGAGTCTTAGCTATGCTGCCACAAAGACCGACGAATCGAAAGTGGCCACTTTATCGCCAAAAACAAGGAATGGCATCACATTAAAGGTTGAGAGCTTTCTGTGTTCTTTGAACAAGTGGAACTTACTGGGCAACTCTCGAGTACGACTAATGCGAATGTAACTCGTTGATTATTGCTTGAAATGCTCCTTGAAAATACGAGAGAATAGGATTAGCAATCTAGCGATGATGGACATGTCAAAGTCGTCAGATTGTAGAGAGCCATAAAATTCCTTGGCTGCTCTTTGAGTACTTTTGCCGTGGTAGCTACCCAACTTTAAGTTGCCTCCTTCGAGCGCTTGTCGTAAGACACCTATAAGACGAACTTCCACTGAGTTCCTTGACGAGGCAGATACGGTATTCCTGTACGTCCGACTTACCACCTTCATGCCAATTTTTCCCACGCTTTGCGCTTTTCTTCATGACTATAAAGGCCTATGAAACACTATAGTGTTCGCCACCTCAAATTAACCCGTTCCATTCGGGTACCGCATTCCATGGCTGGCCTTACGGACTACGCGCAGCTTTTCGTCGGTGGTGTACTCTTTGGTTTTTGAAAACAACAGACTTTTTTTTCAATAAACTGAGAGCTTGAGGGGTTCACAACGTGATAGGATCGTAAAAAAGTCTTTGCTCTATCGTTCGTTGGCATGAATGAAATGCATGCTAATATTTACCACGCGTTTTTGGTGCTCACATTTTCTGTGCTCATTAGATTGAAGGGCAAAACTCTGCTCTGCAAACACCGTTTTGGAAACGAAGAGTGTTAATAAACTCGTTTATTGAAATCAGCCATTTTCCTTACATAATTTTTACTTTAACTTTTTACACCGAAAACTCTTCACCGGTGTTCTGCAAGTCGGTCCACGACAATCAGCTGGGTATGCTGATTGTGTTCCTGGAGGCCATGAAATATTGGACCTACAGAGTTCATTCCAATAAAGGTCAGAGCACACTGAAACCGATAATTTGCAAATATAAGGCATATACGAGTGCGTATTGTGCGGTAGTTAAAGGTATCCTACCATAAACCTATGGTCATTCAATCTTTCCGAGATCTGCAAATTGCTACCAGACTTGCCTGCGAGGATAACAGCATTGTTTTGATATAATAATAGACCACCAAAGGACATTGCACAGCCCGAACGCCCATCCACTCATCTCTTACGATGTTTGACGACGTCGAATGAGTGGTGCACACTCAAAGATTGGTTCAACATCGACAGCTCTATTATTTATCCTTTTTTCCCACGTTTTCAAGCACACATTGGAATGAGTAGAACAGTGCTCTTAGGCATGGTTAAACAGGCTCTATCGTCCTCTGTTGTCGACATATTGGCAACGAACTTGTCTGGAGAGATGAACAATATATCCTTTCACACAGCGAAATTTGAATTGGCGGAATATACGTTCAGTCACCTATGGTTCTTAATGGAGTCGGATGCTTTCTGTGTACTTCCGTAGTGTAAAATTGTGGCGAAAGTGGCAATATGCAATGCTCGATATCACACAAATGCTCACGTGCAGAATGGAAGCTCCGCTGTCGCAGCATGATGAAATCCTGATTTTCCTGATTTTTTTTTCTTTTTAAGCCGCCGAGAATAAGACCAATTAGCACTTTATGCTTTTACATCGACCAAAAAATACTATAGCAAACCTGAACTCTAGTGAGTTCAGTTTTGGGATATCGAGTATTGCACATTGCCACTTTCGCCACAATTTTACACTACGGAAGGACCCAGAAAGGATTAGCGGCAACGATTTACGAATGTTCCTGAGCTTGCTGTGATGTGGCTTAACTCGCCATGCTGGTTTCTACTGAAGCAGTGTAATGTAGCTGTTGGAGGTGCACTGAGTTGCACACGTGGACTTCGTGTTTGACACCGCACCTCGTGCAAACCTAGTCTTTCATCACTCAAGAGTCGTAAAATTTATGAATACTTGGGTGACAAAATAAAGACACTGACTTTATACATCTGTAATCCTCATGAAGCATGATTCATGAAGCAAACATGTACCTTTACGGCGTTTAAATGGAATCCAATGGCTTGTACGTCGTTCAGGTATTAATCAAGTCTGGACGGACTCTTTATCCTTCATTCTTCACACACTGCTAAAACACCACTACGGACGGCAAAAGGCTGCTTTTGAGAGTGCCACTATACTTAATCCAGGTAACTTCTCAATATTTTCTCTTGCTTTCAAGGCCTAAATATAAAGATACATTGTGCTAAAGCTCTTATTGTTGATGAAGTTGCTCTTCGATGTGACTGCAGCGTGTTACTAGGTATAATACTCTGGCATTTAGCAACTCTCTTTCTCTCCACGGGGATGTTCCAGGGCCCAAAGTTAGGAAATTAGAAATTTCTAGCCAGGAAACGTTGCTGATGATGAGTCTGTGAGGGAAAAAGAATTAGAATCACATGGAAGTGTCTTCCGCGCTCTTCGAGCGAATGAGATTCACTGAACGGTTCTGAATGAGTACGAATAGAATTTTCCGGTGCCTGCTCGAGCTGTTCGCTAATCAAAATTCATAAAAGAAATTTTCATGACCAAACTCGTGTTAATGAGGCCCTCACCTTTATCTTCCTCTGTCAAACAGAGCAAAACTTTCTGTTATTACAAGTAGTTTTCGATATTTTAAGAGAGCCTTAGTTTTTTTAAAGCCTTGTTTTGTTCGATAACATCACGGCAGATCATGATGTAATTCACCTATCCCTATAGTGAGAGGCTTGAAACGTTTTTGCCTGACATGCTGTGATTTTCTACAGTAGACTTACAATTTATTCCTTCAAAGTACTTTAAGCACTTACTGAATACCCTCGTGGGAAGAAAACCTCCTCCTCTGAATCCACTTTCGTCATTGTTCTTCCCAGTGTGCGTTTAGCCATCTAGCTCCTTCAAATGTAAGAGATCATTTGCAAATGAAGCTAACAAAAATATTTCGATTTTTACAAAAAATAAATTCTACATGGCAAAAGGCAGGTTAAAAAAGGTTGCACAGTTTCAAACAAAAGCGAAATTTTAGTGTTGTGCTCACTGAAATTTATGGAGAGAAACAGGATATTCCTCATAATTGACTTCTACCTTTGAAACGTCACAATCGGTACAACTGATGAGCTGTTCTTTGGAAATACAACCTTGAAGAAGGATCTAGTAGTTTTTTGTCGATGTCTGTTGCTCGAATGCCACATTTTTATAGAACAAAATATTCTTAAAAGAGTTAATTCTCCCAACCTAGAAGAAAGGGCGAGTGTGGCGCAGTGGTTGGATGCGCCACGCTCGCGCTTTTCTCTGTACTTGCTCCGTACTTGCTGCGACACACACGTAGAATCGATCTCCTCGCCCACGGCCCACCAAGCCATCCATCTCTCCTGGGTCGGCAAATTGGTACCAGGCTCTGGGAGGATAGTAGCATTGATTCGATACATCCGTGGGCCACCGCGAGTGATTGTAAACTATGCTTTGTGCGCATTCCTTCATTGATTAGATAACGCGAAGATGATTAAGGACTTCATTGGACTAATCCTTCATTACTTTCATTTCCGTGTAAGCCGGATTGATCGAAGTCGATTATCCACAGTTGTTCCTTCTTCCGACGTTGGTCTTCGTGTTCACATCGAGTAGATTCCGGTGAAGCAGTGCTCGAGTGAAGTAACCTCCTTCGGCAGCTCTCTTTTACTTCTCGTTTTCTGTAATAGCTGATAATGATACCGACTGCTACAGGTTAGACTGATCGGAAAAACACAAACGATTGTCAAAGTTCTGTATAAAAGAGCGCCGTCGAGTGACGTTATCCCATTTGAGACGTGCTCTGTTCAATTCGAATCGCTACGATCACAAAGACCCACCGGAAGAATGAAAAATTGTGGATAATCGACTCGGACCAACCCTGCTCTGACAAAGGCGCGGAAGGCTAGTCGGATAACATTTTTTTTACAAAGCTCGTGTTAGATTGTCAATGATAAAATACATAATGAATAATTCCTATGACCGAGTTTCTGTTAACCTTGGCATTGACCAAGTAATTCTTTATATTCTTGTTGAGCAGACGCGACGTGTTATTTTATTCTTTATTTATGCACAGGCTGACGTTTCGGCGGATTTCGCTTTCCTCAGAGGCTGGAGACGTCAAGTCGACTGCAATTTACGATCGCTTTCCTCAGAGGCTGGAGACGTCAAGTCGACTGCAATTTACAAGGCCAAACGTCTCCATAACCAAACAGAGAAAATGCTAAACCAAAATTTTAATCACGTTAAACACAGAGTCCTTGCACACTCACCACTTTCTATGATTCCTCCACTAAATTATCTCACATAGAGACCAACCACACAGAGTTTACATAGAGGCGTAATGTGCCTCTCACACCAAAACAGCAGTCATAAATACTGCCCGATATCACGCATGATAATGAAGCATTCCTCTGTGTGGTTCATTTTCGGATTCATGGAATTAATTCAGAATGCTTCAAGAATTTTACGCGCTTGTGTTTTCAACTCCTGTGCGAGGATCCTCACTTCTAATGCAAAATCTTCCCTGTTATGTCTCTGTGTCCTATGCGTGCTCAGTGGGATACTTGGTCTAACTTGAAGTTCACCGACTAGGTGTTTTTTTCTACGCGCGCAGAGTGGTCTACCCGTTTCGCCAATGTATTCGCCTCTCCACGTTTTACAAGAGATCAGATAAACTGTACCCGAACGCATGCAATCACCGTCTCTACCGTTGGGGCAAATTACACAATTTTGCGTTGTACGTAGACAGGATTATATCTAGTAGAAGATTGATAGAAAGCGGTGAGTATGCGATAAAGCCTTTTCTTTGTCTGGTTATGGAGGCGTTTGGCCGAGTAGATTGCAGTCAGCTTGACCTTTCCAGGCTCTGATGAAGGCGAAATCCGCCGAAACGTCAGCTTGTGCCTGAATAAAGAATAAAATAACACTTCGTGTTTTTTCAACAAGAATATAAAGAATTACATAATGGATAGTCATGCAGGTTGAAGGAAAGTCTGCTCTTATAGCAAATCATTTTCTAATATTTTGCGGAACGAGTATAACATACGTTTGGAACTGCGTCAAAGTATGAGATCGCGATTCAAGCTAGGATTGAAGGATTTTTTTTCCAGCAAACGTTCCGCTACCACTTTGCTAATGTGTATTGTAATAGTTAAAATTGCCGTTGTTGAACGTTTAATGGGCATCCAATACATTGCAATCAACAAAAGTTAGCCTTGGCCAAGGCTTGCTATGCATGAATTTATCGCATGACGTGCTGTTTCTCTTTACTTTCAAACACTTGACTGGCATTCATGCTTTATATTCCTATATCACTAAACAGTGAGAAGATAGCGCAGTGGTTAGTGGTAGCGTCGATCACGAAGCAAAAGGCGCTACTTCGATTTCCGCCCTAACGCATTCCTCCAACCCACATGGGAACGCTTTAGCAAGGCTAACCCACATGAGAACGGCTCAGCAAGGCTACCTTCAAAATTGCAAAAGAATTGACCGAAGATGAAACCTTCAAGCAGAAGCTGAAATAAAATATGAAATATTTGAAAACCACTGTGTATGATGGATCCGAGTAAACGAATCGAATGGAAAGAGTGCTTGGATCCGCACAGTGAATGTGATGACGGCTCGGTTCCCTTAGAGAGGCCATAATCATCCGCTGAGAGAACAAAACTCCGCGCTCATCTTTTTCACTCATCCGTCTTCTGACTGCTATGAATTATAGACATGGATTGACCCTTCACTATAATTATACTCTTAAGTAGCACTAATAAAGAGACCAAACGATCGTCTGGTTTGTAAATGTAGGATAGAAATTTGGAGACAGCAATGTATCCAGTTCAACGTTTCGCACATATTTTGCTGGGAGATCTAAGTGCATACATACCGAAGACGAGTCATCACCATTCATAAAAAAAAAGTTTGTCTGACATCTATAAGTTATTTTCGAAGCTGGAAACGATTTATGGAACACAGAACGATGCTTGCGGATGTCATCGCGCTCAGAACATACCAATGCAGTGAGTGATGCTCTCGAGGGAAACATGAAACAACTGGAATATGTGGCTGTTCTTATAGACGTTTTGATATTTAAAATAACGAAATAAACAGTTAAAATAAAAAACTATCGAAATTAAAAGGAGTGGAAAATCCGCATACTGTGTTCCGCGACTTCCAAACAAGTAAACATGAACCCTCAAACTCTTCCATCGTTGTGAGGTGACGATGCTAAGCAATATAGAGAAGAATCTTGAGGTTCACAAGAAGATTAACTGCAAGAACGTTTGGTAGGCGGGAAAGCTAAGGAGCTTGAAGTTTGTAAGTCATTACACTGAATGTGACATCTTTGTGCAATTGTCGATCAACTACCATTCCACAAAATCCTTAATTTCTTATTACTTGGTAGAATCCAAGTTTTCAACTTTCGAACTGAACAACTGTGAAGAACAGCTAGATGGAAACAAGAATAAAGTCATGCCAAGTCATGTCATACCAGATATGCATTCAGCTACCTTCAAACGATGCTTAATGAAGCAGAATGCATGGCGCATCCCTCAGAGATTGATCAAAGCCGAGAGCTTTGTCCTTTACCCTTATACAGTCATGTGCAATAACGATTTGATTTGATTGATCGTGAACGTTGTTTTAACGCCTCTACAAATCGGAACTTTTATCCATTTCACTTGTTTTAAAGAAACCGCGAAGTGTTTCTGAATAGGTCAGGATTAATGAAATGCTTCTCTAATCTGATGGCAGTGTTCGGTAGAATCGGAAACTTCTGATCAATAATTGAGAAATAGAAAAACTGGAGATGGAGAATCAGATAGGTTTTATAGTCTCTGGAGAGTTGTGTCAGCTAGCAATTCGTCCATATCGTCAACAATAGCGATTAATACTCTCATTGCCGTTATCTTGACAAGGGAAAGTCTTCTTCCACCCACGATAACACTGGATATCAGCAATTTTAGGTTTAATCTACCAAAGGCGAAACGACTATCTCATACTAACCCATACGGATCTCCACTCAAGTGCACTACGCAGGTCATTACCCTGATGGCACTCATCAGCTCCTTCATGGTTTTGTGTGATTTGCATATAGAGAGCTTTTTATGAAAAACCACGATACTTTAATCGAAAAAGTTTAAGAAGATAGACGATGTTCTTGCTATAGTACATCAGTACCACCTTTACCTTCTGGGCATGAAGATCTTCAGATAACTTTCAAGCACCATTCGAATCATTTATGCCCTTGTTGGGCAAACGAGAGGTTTCATTTTATTCTTTATTGCGACAAAGACGACGCTTAGGCCGATCTCGCTTTCCTCAGCAGTGAAAAGTCAAGTTAATTGAAAGCTACTCAGCTATACGTGTTAATAGAAAGTCGGTAGTGGGAATTACCATCGAACCATTCAACTTCAAGTGTCATGTTGATCTTCACCGTATCTATATGGCCAGCATTTTACTAGTTAACGAAGCTTTTCTACATTGTCTAGATTCACTCGCATCTTGGCGTCTTGAAGCAACACACTTGGCGTAATGAGTGCATCGTTCAATAAATTTTTAACTATTACATCTGTAGCAAAAGAACTGCATCCAGTGGGATAACTTAGAAGAAATGATCGCCATCAGTTCATCTTGTGAAGTAATGGTACGATTTTCTGAAATGAGAAATGAAAAAATGATGGAAAGCCCAGAGCGGGGAATGTTCATCGGTCCGCCTTTAACGCTGACAACTGCGTTGCACATAAGTATCTTCTCTAGTTTCATATACTTTTTAAGTTTGGAGAAACATTTTTTTAGCGCGTCAACTTGTTCTTAAAGCTATGCATTCATTGTTATGATTATTTGGAATAATTTTTAAGCATCAAAGAGTACCTATTAAATTGAATTCGAGTGAGAATGAGGACTGAAAAAAGATGATGAACGTCTAAAAAAATTCTTAAGCATTCGCATTATATTTATGAAAAGAGTGAGTCTAGCGCGAAAGTTAGAAGTACTCTATAGTACACATGGGTTTGATCCCATGCTCCAGGTTCTTCAAACCTTGTATTCGCCATGAGCAGGTAAATTGGTATCACATCTCTGCATGGATAAGAGCACACTGATCGATACATCGGTAGGACACCGCAGGTCATTGTATGGGCCAAATATGCCTTCAATCAACTCTGACGATTCTTGTTGAAGTGAAATGCATGTAACACACCTCGGGGTTTAATCGGCATCGAGCGCTTCGTTCTTTATCCTTCATTATTATCGTGGCTTATTTTAAAGACCCGTCATAGTTTCAAAATGGTACCTCTGAACCAAGATTTTAGTGCAAGCAAATATCTGAAGTCATAGTAAATCTAAAGCAAGACAAGTATCTCAACGATTTGTACGAAAAATATGAATTCCGTCCGATATTCTTGATAGGTTCTAGCAATCTCACCAGTTTTCGTTGCAGGACCAGCTATGGCGTTATGATGTCACCTCAACGTCGAAGACGCAATGTCTCCGTGGTGAAATCGATTCGCCGTAATGACCATTGTTCGGAAGTAATCCGTGGTCGCTCATAAGAAATTCGATAGGTTGTTGTTCCAGGATTGCTCCTACGTGGATCACTTGACAATTGCAATATTGGGTAAAGAAGAATTAAAACTGTGGAAGTTTTCAAAAAATTCACTGGCTTCTTTGATTTTCTAAGAGATGTTCCACAGCCTTTTTGCATCTCTCTCTCTCCGACATCTCGAAGTGTATCGTTCGAATAATAGGCTCAAGAAAGAAAGTCAAGCTCAGTCCAATGAAATGTTTTGTTCATTAGTTCTTTCCCACTGATGAATATTGCCCATCACTGAGCACATTCTTAATGATGGTCTCTCATTACTCTTTTTGTCTTCAATCACTAATATAAATTCCACTACAAGAGTTTATGGCTTTATCGTGGTTGACATAGGTGTTCTCGAGTGCCGAGGTCGGATGTGTGGTGAAAAATTCATTCTTTATTAAGGGAACTCAAGCTAAAAGCGCGCTTGACATTTCAAGATCAGTGAACAGGTAAGAACCAGAGCCAGGAATCAAAACCATTCAGGCAACAATGAAGTCATTAGCCAACAGGTGATGATAAGCTGGGCAAACATAGCACGGCTTTCAAGACTCCTTCAAAGATGAATCTTGTCTTAGGAGTAAATTGATAATCAAATGGAAATTGCGTTCGCACTTTATTTTGGGCTTTGTGAGGTCATTCAAAATTTCAAAATGAATTCTAAATGTGGTGGAGCATTTCTATGAGATCTATCAAGAGCACGCCATCCTAGACATAGATCGCTGAGCACAATGGAGAAATCGGGTGGCGGTCTTGAACAGCCTCAGTTGACGTGGGACTGCTGTTCTGCCTTAGAGTGATCAGTTTGTCGGCGAAGAACAGGATTTCCGAACAAAAAATTGCACAGTGAAAGAAATTTTCATTTAGCGTCTAGAATCTGACGAAAGCTTATAGAACACTTCTAAAAGCCTGTGCAGAAACTATGTGCTCCGTTTCAACAAATTTCTTCGCACCCCTTGCGCGTTCTGCCCGCCCACCTCTTGTCATATCTGTTCCAGAGTGTGGCCAGGCGTGGAGTACTCATTGTTCATCCACGCAGGCGATTCGTAGATCCTCCGTGATTTATGATTTTTTCATCAACTTGGACACATAGCCTGTTTAACAATCACATATGGATGAGATTCTGTCTACTTATCGACTACTGTTATTCGAATAACGCGAATCGAATAACCTTTCAAAATCAAATTTTGTCCCTGTCGGCTGTGAGGAAAAGATTTCCCGAGTTGCACAATCACTTCAGCTAATCATGGAACATAGAAATTATTCATGCTGTTGTCAGTAGTCTGACTCGCCCCTTAGGTCCTCATCATATTCTAGCTATGTAGTTCCATATTTCCTATTGCTTTCTCCTTCATCCTCTTTGCATTCATTTGGAATGGCTAATAGATGCCCTGTACAGTACAGCTTTTGTCTAAAAGAGAGGATATAGTCTAGCACTGAAAGATCCAAGCACTTTTACAACCTGTGCTTTATTCATCCTCGTGTGATTCGAGCGGGCAGCAGTAAATACTTCATCGTAAAAACCCATTTAGAAACATTTACGGACCACAAGTCAAATAGTATACAATAATAATAAACATCTTTAAGCCGCTTCGTTCGTATCTCACTGGCAGTTTCTTAAAAACTGACTATTCGTGGGAATGGTTGATGAGATTTCCATATAAAAAACCTTTTCACTTTTATGTGATGACATCGTTATCTACGACGGTGTCGCGATGAACAGCTTGGCAGAGATCGTGTTTTTTCTACATACTTGCTTCTCTTAAAAGAAAGAGAAAGAGAGAGACGAAAAAGGTGACAACCTGTGATGTTTATGTAAGCGTGATACCAGCCAGCTCTTGGTCTACCAGTAGATTTGTAAGCTCCATAAATTATAAGGGATAATTCAGTTAGTATAGCGCATCTCGTTTTCATTGTCGCTTTTCTTCATATCGATGGAGGGTCAACGTAGCTTTCAGCAGAGAGGAAGGATATCGTATTTTTACAAAAACCTTCGCTTATTCTTCGTGCAACCTATGAAGTCGATTCGATGCCTTATCGCAATCTGTCCGCTTTCCTTTACTATTGATGGAAACTGTCAAATCCATGCATTGCGTCACTGTCACAGGTTATTGTATATCTTACAATTTATGTTTAGCGTTATGCGATTACGGAACTCCCATGTTTCGTAATCTACTAAGACGAGCCTCCCTCATATTTTGTTGCGGTCACACCATTTCCTGGAATAGATTTGTTGCCTCTCATTTTTTATCCATGGAAACATAGTGACGAATCTGTTGCACGAGGCAGGAGTTAACGATTTGTTTGCTGCTCCTGTCTTGCCCCTATATGGAATGTTTCTTGTCCTTAGAATCCGTTCCACAAGTGTTTCCAAACCTACATATAAAGGAAATTTGTGGCACTCACGAATCTCCTAGAGGTTTGCTGCTTTGCGAAAGGAGATTATCCTAGGATGGCATGGATTCCATGAACCGACCGATAGATCGCAGTGGCATAATGAAGGGTTCACATATTTGAAGAAATTGGAACTCAAGTAAAGTGTGGTTAAAAAACACTTTTTTGGCTTTTTCTTAAATTAACTTAGGAGTGAACAAGAAACGTTAAGGTTCCTTAAAAAAGGCTATAAATTTCAAGAAGAAGCTTTCAGTACCATTAGCAATTATTTTCGCGTCCTCTATAGGCATTCATATTCCTCTTTTCGCTTTTTTGCATATTTTGCATTTTTCTATGTTTATCAGGGCACTGAGGAGAGCAGCAGAGTCCCAGCAGCTCTGAATTTTTCCCTGATTCGATTTTTCCGCATCGTCATCAAATCACTCGTCGGTCCCAGCACGTGCTGATTAATGCTTCTCTTTGGACTGGAAAACCGTTTCTTACGCGCCAGTTTTAAAATTGAAAATCGAAAATGGACTTGCCCTACTAGTTGAATTTGTCTCACACGCCTAAACCTCCTATTATTATTTACTTAAACAGCCGTTAGCATTTTATGTGAAACAATTGGTTAATGGAATTTTCTAAGACTTCATTACCGTTGCGAGCTCAGAATTGAAAGTGAGAAAATTCGAGTTTCTAGAAAAAATCCTTTTTTCCATGTTTTCCGAAAATTAAAGGTCACAATGTTTCTTTGGCATTTGTTTCCCTTTTTTTTTTGCTAAATAACCTACGATTCATAACCATAGAGTGGCGTGTGGTGCTGTGTACATCACTAAAGTATATCGATTGATTAGCGCAGCCGATCGATAGTATTCAAGTCGACATTTCGCTGATTGCAGTTGTTTTGGTTGTCTATGCACGTTTTTATATGTATATGTGTATAATTGCGCCTATACATGGCTATATGTGTGAGTTGATGGATTTATCGATGTATCCATTGTGTTGTACAGGGAAAATTTATCCGAAAACAATTCATTTCTGTCAGATTTTAGCCTCTATAGCAATCGATTAAAGGCAATAACCCTTTTATAAAGTTAGCCTCTTGTTTTCTGCTTGCTACATTTTTTCATCGCAGGGTATGATGCGAATTACAACCACCACAACGATGCTGAGATTTTCGCAAAACTTGTTGAATTTGTCTCACACGCCTAAACCTCCTAGATCCCCGGGCCAGATCGAACCACAATTTTCCTTTCAGAGGGCTCGCTCCCCAGATCAATCCCTCTGACATCTGGTTGCTGATAGCAGCGTTAAGCAGAAAACTACCCGAGAGAAACGCAAAGCAAAGGTCTCCGTTGCGCAGTGTGCAATGCTCTAGTCCACGGAAAGGGAAATCGTGGTTCGATCTGACTCGGCGTGCAAGTAGTTTTTAAATCCAAAAGGTGCTTCAAAAAGGCAAATCATTGCAGATCATTCTGTTTCAATAATTTGATAAGAATGACATAAAGAAAAAAATGAGAAAGCTGATGCAGTGTTGTACTACAATGCTCTAATATTTTGCAGGATCTACTTCCGACAGCGGTACCTGGCGTTTCATCACTTTCTTCTCTCTGGCCAGGTTCCTAGTCGGCGTTGCATGTTGTTCACTGTTGATTAGTATTCTTCTACGATACGAAAGATATTCTTTTTTGCATTATGAATCTATCACTCTTAGCATGAGTCAAACATCTGACCCGTCTGGTAATTTTTCATCAAGCAGTCAAAGCCTTTCAAATATCTATAAATGCAGCAAGGAAAAGTCAGTCATTCATCAAATTGCCAAGTATCGTTGTTTTGCATGCCTAGATTGCTCACTGAAATGAAGCGAACGGATCCGATAATAAGAATAGTAACTCGTATTAGTGTTTGGCAAACGCTTCGGGTCATGAGGTCTTAAGAACTATCTGTAGCTTTGTGATTCAGAGCTGAGCAAATCGTTGGGAAAAGTCACACATTGAAAACGTAATCTTTGCTCGATCTTAAGCTTTTCTAAGAAATCTACTAGTGGATCAACTGTTAATGCGAAATCGACAATAATGCGGGCTGTGGTACTGCAATTTCGTTTGCTTTTATTTTGTTATTTATCTTACATTCGCTTAATAAGACCCAACGCCATATTATATCAGCGGATCGTAGAACTTCATTCCCTCGATGTTTTTCCATGCATCCACTATCCACGAAGGTATTCGGATTTTAAATAGGAGTTGAGCTACTGCATAAGGAATTTTGGTATCTTTTTATTGAAGGCGTTAAATGTTAATCGTGCCGATTATCTCTAGAACTCCGGAATAACCGCTTTGAATGCCTCGCATGTCTTCGTCACAGGTGGTCCCGAGCTTTTGTGCATGATCAAGAGCGAAGCACACCCAAACCAATGTGTAATAAATTCCTTTACCCTAGAGATAACTTGGTCTACTTAGCGACTTGGAGGTTGCATAAAATTCGTATTCGTGTTCAGATCTTGTATTATCAGTTCTTTGTCCTTTAAAGGTAGAAGGTGGTGTTGAATTTGCACGATTTCACTGCAGATGTACTTTTTTCCATGATCGATCCGTTTAAAATCACTGTGTCGTCAATCTGTCTGTTTGGATATGTATCCAACTGTTTAGGAGAAAGTCGTCACTCAGGTGTTGAATCATTAGAAAGAAGTGTCTGTCAAATAATTATTCCACGTAACATAATATGTGGACGAAAGGGGACCGAAGGAGGAATTGAATATCTAGCCAGGTGCAAATCTCAGAGGGCCCGTGAATATAAATGCCCTACCCACTGTCACCTCCTAAAATGAACAAGGCGAGCACAAATTCGACTGCACTCTTATTTCCTAGTACAACTAGCTTCCTTTTTCTCGGAATATTTGAAATAATTGCGCCATAGTGTTAGGAAGTCGTCACTGAAGACAGTTTTTCCGGTGGCAGTTAGGATATTCGCTTTTTGAGGATTGGCTTATGTCAAGTCGTCAAGATTTTTTCAAATAGGTTTTCTTGTAGCTGAAGTCTTGAGCCAAAACAGTAAACTCTTTCCTATCAAAGTTAAGTAAACCTGGAAAAAGTCCCTGATGTGAATAAAAGCGCATTCCCATATCCAGGAACAGTTTCATATTACGATGACAAGAAATATCTGAAAACATCTTCGCCAGCTAGCGAACTCATCATGCGGTCAGCCAACTTCTAATGAATGTCGATTTCGGGTTATCCCTGTTAATGTGAGTGTTGAACACGGAATTTGCTTCTCACTCTCGAATTTTAGAGAGCGAGTTCATCAGTTTTATTTCGTAAAAATTTTTTAGCGAAACTCCAGAATTACTCGAGACGATAAATTGAATGAAGATGAAAAAAGTGAAGCTATGATTTTTTTTTTGTGAAAACAGTGTATACAAGTGATACTACGTATAGATTTTTAATTGGAGCCCATCAAACACTAAAAACTTGGGCAGTTAAAGTTGTCAGATTCAAAAAGTAGTAAAATCGGTTAACAAGTAGGACTAGGTATTAGGCAGATCCACAAACAGGAAACAGGTAAACATAAACAAACAGGACTCGCAACCTCGCATCAACTGAACAAGATCAGTTTATAAGAACATATAAGCAAATATTTTAACTTAATATACCATGCTTTTGTCTTTCGGTCTTTTGTGTTATTTGTGGTTTAGCTTTAAATTTATCGATTGAATGTTATTTTACACAAACCGAGCGTAGAGTGGCTACCCGTTTGGCCAATGTTTTCGTCTCAGGAGGCTTCACAGAAAATCAAATAAACCGTACCCGAACTCTTGCAATCACCGTCTCTACCGTTAGGATACAATTCTCCATTGCACACAGACGTCTATGCAGGGGTTGCGAACTATGTAGCATCTTAGAAGGCTCAGTGGTGTTTCAACTGTTAGGGATTTCTCTCGACCGGCCGATTTCAAGCAACGTTCTACAGCCTCACTTATTTTATTGCAAATAAAGAGAAGGAAAGACGAGACATTATTCTCCTTAGAATTAGCGTATGAGGCGTGGACTTTCCTCTACACCTTTCACAAGAAGCCACAGTTTCGCAGCTATTCGAAATGACTATTTCGCTGGATATCATTATGTACTATGACGTGTTCCGTGATTTAAACTACTATTAGCGAATTGCTAAAATGGAACTGAAATTCTGTCCACATGATTTTTTTTAATGTTAAGCAAATTTCTATGCATTGTTTGCTTTTAAATCTACATTATTATAGACCTCTGTGAATTATAGACCATCATATATCCTATTTTTGAGCGTCTGTAGTGCAGTGGTTAGTGGTGCTCTGCAATGCAAAAATGCTGTTTCCTAGCTTGACACCTCTGTGCTTCAAGCAAACGATCAATCCCTCAGAGGTGTGCGCATCAGCACCAGATCTGTTTGGGAATACAGAAACACTGATTTAATATATCCTTACAGACTTCTGAAAATCACGGCATTGGCAAAGTGTGTGTTCAGTCAATTCAACGATCCTAAATGAATTGTAATGCATGATGC
Organism: Angiostrongylus cantonensis; assembly: GCA_009735665.1. NCBI lineage: Eukaryota > Metazoa > Nematoda > Chromadorea > Rhabditida > Metastrongylidae > Angiostrongylus > Angiostrongylus cantonensis. The sequence goes on from MQTX01000107.1 coordinate 349,657, forward strand.
CCACCTACATGGTTGATCAACATTTAACTCTCCATTTTATTTTTTTCGATAATCTTGTTTCGCTTGCGATACTTCATTGAATTACTAACTTACTCTGTTTTGCATTAGTCTTTCAAATACGCCAGCTACTTCGCCCTTGGTCGACAGATCGACCTTATCGCCGGATTTGCTGCCGTTATGCAAGAATTCTAGCTAGAAAACTTTTCCAACCACAGGTTCCAGCGATTGCCTTCAGTGAAGACCTGAGAATGCTCTAGAATGACGGTATTAGTATTCAAGAAAAAAGTAAAGTCAAGCAGCATTCATTAAGAACGAAACATGGAATCTTCACACAGCAAGCGGTTCCACAGACGAATCCAAACACGTCTCGTAGACGCAGTTTGGTTGACGCGCGAGAATTTTATCCGTCCAGGAAGAACCGACGTACGTATAACAAGATTCGAGTGCCCCAGGTACCAGGTCTCGTCGAAGTATTATCTTCGAAATAGGTATCTTTTCTTCTAGATATCTTGGTGGGATCTAATGATGGAATCGATGATTTTATTGGGAAATACGCTCCTCTTCTACGTACTGAATTCCGTGGTTGATTTCACAGAGTGACTTACGGTATTTTCGTTTAGTTGATTATTTCCTAGTTGTTCTGAATTCCAGAATACTTTTTTAATGAGCCAACCAAAAACTATGCTGATTCAGGATTAAGCTCTCGGCGTTGATCAATCCCTGAGAGATGCGCTATGCATTCGACTTCAATAAGCACCGTCTGGAGGTGATTGAATGCATATCTGGCCTTTACAATCACTCGCAGCGGCCTGCCGATGTATCGAGCCAGTGCTGCTACCCTCCCAGACAAGTTTGGTACCAGCTTGCCGACCCCGCAGGAATGTAAGGTTTGGTGGGCCATGAGCGTCGGGGTCAATTTCATGTGTGTCTCGCAGTGCGCCTTCGACCACCGCGCCACACACGTCCATTGTGCTGCTGTTCGCTCTATTTTTCTCTCCAATGTAGTGGTCAACTAAGCTAATTCGTTCATAGAGTAGAAATAAAGTGAGAAAGGAAAGAAAGATTTAGCAAAGCCCTGAGAATCTTTCCAATTTCTGCCCATTATTTTTATGTTATGACCGCCCCAGTTTCTATCATTTCTCAGAAAGCGTTTACTAATCTATCTATGTCAATGCAAGCAAAAATTCGGCGTAATAGTCATAGAATAGCGCTGGTAGGCTTAGTTCAATCTCTTTCTCTATAGCACTACCCACGCTGATTCGTCATTCCTCATGCTATCCATCAGCGTCAGCAAATCGACAAAATCTTTTGGAGGTCTAAAAACATGCGTTAGAGCTGGCACAACCTATTTGTTCCATTCAATCTAGCACGAAAAATCTAATTGAATCCAACTTAATGAATACCGTTGTTCTACGGTAAACGTTGAATAAAGCAATGAATTTCCGAAATATAATACAACCTACATCGTACATTTTTTTGCAACACAAAGCGACTTTGTCGTCTCATGTGTAAGCATGGGTCAGATCACTCGCCCTGTCCCACTAAACCTGCCATCACTCCAGGGTCGACAAATTGGTAAGCCATCTTTCCGAAAGGATAGCAGCACTGATCAATACATCGATCCATCACGAGTCACTGTAATAAGCCAGATTCGCACTCATTCACCTCTAACCATGCTTGATGAAGTCGAATTCATAGCTCGTCCTTCAAGAATTGACCTGCACTGAGAGCTGCATTTTTACGTTTATAGTGCAGGGCGACTGCATTCTGATAAGTGACAAATATTTTATGTCAAGGTCTATAAGACTATGTAGCACTAATAGAGCGCCAAACAAGACTTAGAAGCCACTATGCACTTCTTTTGAGACACAAGCGAATTCGTAGGACGGGATTCCGCTGTTTTAAGCCAGCCCTGTATTTCCTCACATGCATATACATGCTCATTGGAGAGCGCGGTATGTGGATGCGATGTTTACACATCCCTTGGGCCTGCCGAGGTGGTCGGAAATGAGCAGTCCGATTATTGGGAAATGCATGTGCATCGACAGTTTGGGTAGCCTCAGATTTGAGCTATTACGTCTACTATCAGAGCTTATGTCATTGTTAAAAAGATTTCAGGAAATGCAAGCGCTAAATCTAATACAGCTGACGTCTAACACTCAGCGCCCCCGAACGGTTTTTTTTTTTCGAAATGTGATTGCGATTGCTGAAGTATCTGAGCTTTTAACTTCGCAGTTTTATAGAAGAAACTTTGCTTCATCGTCATAATAGCACGTGGTTTCTCATACAACACTCTGAATTTAAATACGTCTGGATCTAAATCTTCAAGGCAATCAAAATGAGCTGTGATTTTTGAAAATTTCCAAGGAACGCGTAGAGTAATATGCATGAACGAGGTATTTGGAAGCACCATCATAACCTACTGTACGTAATCCCGTTTGTTCAATAACTTTGGCTTGCGAAACACAAGCCTTGGAGAAGAATGTTGACGATAAAATATATGTGATCGGCTCCGGAACCTTAGAATTTATCATAGTAGAATAGCATAGTTTGCTTCTTATATGCAAAGGTCTGTAGATTATAATAATTTCTAAACTTCACTGTGAACTGAGATCTGCTAGCCTAAAATTGAAAGCGGCCTTTGCTTCCTCATCTGAAGCACTGAACTCAACGCATGCGTGATTTCACGTGTTACCATAGCGCGATAAGGATATGCGATTGCAGTATTTCGCAATGGTACGTAAATCTAATCCTGAAAGTCAGCAACACCCACTGCTGTCAAGTGCAGCACTTAATTATGGATTCGGCGCCAAAATGTTTCTAAAGCACTGGCGTGAGTATCGAGTAGTCTCCGTTAAGCTTTCTAAAGCTGAGTTTATGCCTGAATCAACTCGATCGAGTTTCTTTTCATTGCAAATTTCATAAATTGTTAGGAATCCATTCTCACGTTCTCTTGGATGAGACATCTGAACAAATAGGAAAGAATTGTGACAAGAAATTTCCTGCGAGAAATATGCCGTGTCATTTCCACTCAGATGTTCACTTTTAAAAAAGGATTCACTAAGAATTGGTGCTGTTTGACATCAACGAACTTTTGTTATCTCGTCGTCATCATCGTCACCGTCGTCTTCGGCGGCGGATGCTTGAGGACCTGTCATTGGCACACCATCATTAGCGCAATCCATCTGCAGTCAAGGAGACAATTCCATTCGACGTCATTTGTCCGCGGATATTGGCCCACCTTATGGGAAAATCTGCACCAATATTTTTTATTTCAAGCCGCATTCCATTCATAAATCAGCCACTTTATGGAGGATGTGTTTAGTCACGCGATGCTTTTGGCCTAAATGAAGCGTGGATTTCATTTAAATATCACGCAAGCTAGATAATCTCTATATAAATCACACTTTCTTCGCTAAGCAGTCCAGTATAAAAGTAACTTTTTTACCTCAGAGTTTCGTTTATAATGCGCGGCGGTCATTCGTGTACTTCACCGATGATGAAAAGGAGTTGACTTTCGCACTGCTCCACCAATTTTCCTATCAATCTCCGCTCTGTTCATCATTCGTCATTTGAAAGCTACCTTCTAATTTTTTCCCTGATCACACTTCTAGTTTTCTAGCGTTCTGCTCCTCACCCATCCTAATTTCTTCTCTCCCTTAGACAGTGAGTGATGGCCTTTTTCGTGAGGACGTATTGATTACTAATCATTTTCTTTCCTCCCATAAACTCCTTTTTTGTTCAATTTTTTTTCGTACTCTGACTTCGCTGCAAATTCCTTGTCACTCATCTTAACACTTTGTTCCCAGTGCTCAAAAGAAAAAATCTCTTGGTGTGGAGAGCTTTCTAGTTGCACCACTGAGTGATTTGTTACTGGACCTCCGTTTGCACAGCTTTGAGCCTTAAAGAAAGCTAAGAATAAAATATTGTTCTTCTTCGACAATTTGTCTTTAAGTCAACCAATGTCTTACTACTGTCATATCACCTTCTATAAAGTCGTTTTCTATAGAAAAAATCTCTGAAAAGTTAGCATCAAATGAAATAATGTTCAGTTGGTCGGTCGATGAGTAATCAGTCGTACTCATCGCGTGGATTTCGAGTCGTGATGTAAAAAAAGTGGTTTCCATCTTAGCAAAGTCACCAAAACTGGGTAATTCAGTGTTTTCATCGAGGAGCTCTGCATAAAACGAAGCTATGTCAAGAATTGGCGCTTTTCGAGGGAAAACTTTTTTTTAAAATGGCAAATCTGACTTCGTTTTGCAAATCGTCCCGAGAATGTTAACACCTGAGAAGGAGCTGGCGCAGCTATCCCGAGACACCGAAGAAGAAGCTTTTGTGAAAGCAAGGCGTTAAGATGAAAAATACAGTTGTGGAGTTGACACGATTGGGACCTATAGGTTATCCAAGTGTCAAAAGAAACAGTGATTAAAATTTATCTGTACAGTTCACATAGTGTTCGATCTAACATACTTATTAGGAATTAAAGCTCATTGATAATGTTGTCCAAATCCACGGATCTCCCTCATATGAGGGATCTCAGATGCTAGGAGTATCCCGTTTCGCACAAGTAAGGGATGGGATCCGAAGCTCCGATCTACGTCAACGATCGAAAATCAAAGATGCCGTTCTATACGCCAAACAGTCGAAGATAAGGTGGGCCGGACACGTAATGCGTATGAATGGTAACCGATGGACAAGGGCTGTTAGTGACTGGATTCCTCGGGATGTCAAACGTACTGCAGGAAGACCACCGACCCGATGGTCAGAGCTCTTCACGAAAAGCCTAGAAGAAAGATATGATGCTCGACGAGTCCCTAAAGCGAGGAGAACCCATTGGGCTACTCTTGCCCGCGATAGGGAAAATGGAGGATTTACTGGCGCCCGCTCGAGTCACTCGACGATCAACGGGACTACAGGTGATACAGGTGATAATGTTGTCCAAAAGAACTAAATCCACTGACATATCGTTATCCAATAAGGACTAAATCCACTGATATGTTAATTTCTGCATAAACGTATACGGGTATCGGTTTCTTTTTCATTGTTTAGCTGCGACTGTTTTGTGGATCATAAGACTTCTTTCATTTGCCTCATTGCCTTGTATCCGTCATCCACAAAGACATTCGACTGTTCACGTGTGTTCAGCTGCCATTTGAGGATTTTGGCTTCCTCCAGAACTTTGTTGAACCCTTGTCGACTTAATTTTTCGAGTAATCCTAAGATGATTCTATTTATTGGAGCTTTTATAGATGCAGTAATCGGTTTTCTCAAACAGCTTTGCTAGCAAGCAGCAACAGACTCTTGCAATAAAATGTGTTGTAAAAGAATAATTCAATTGTAAAGATGAGACTGAAATAGTGTTTTGTTTCTGGGTTAGATAGCGCTAATCGATATCCTCATGACACTCACTATCGAGCTCTAGGCATTTTTTTGTGTTAGTTTACATTTAAGTAGGTGCATTGAAAATGTCACAATGTCAGGAAATATTTCTGCTTTTTTCATTTTTTATATGCAACGAAAGCCGACAATTCCTCAAATATTTCAGGAATACATCCATTTTCTAGCTGTCAGATGTTTCTTCCAATGGAGCCAAGTTTATTGCATGTATTTCTACCCTGGGGCGCGTGCAACACAGTGGGGTTAGTGGTGATCAACAATACACATGATGCCATGGACTCACCAACCCTTGTAACTCGCCAGGGTGGCTAAATTGGTAACAGACTTGTCTAGAAGGACAGCAATACGGACCTGGTACATCGTTCGTTTACCGCGAGCCATTGCATAGGCCAGATATGCCTTCAACCATCTTTAACGGAGATTTCTAGCTTTTATTGCTATCCCAGCACAACTGCAAGATCACAAATTGCTGTTTATGCTTGCTCTAATATTTAAATGCCAATTTCCACAAATAATCGTGTTAACCCTTGCGAAAGGTCCGTTTTGCTGTCGATTTGGTGGTTGGGCAAGCCTTTTTGTCGCTAGAGTCTCGAAACAGCCATGCCAGGGCTTTCGTAAATCATAATCGCAAGAAGACGCGTTTTCCTAGGAATAGATCGGAGATTTGCTATTTTATGACTACGTTACGTCCAGGATCCAGGAGAGGACGGTGGTGTTTTCTGATGCTGTTTAGTCTGAGATAGGTTTCTGAATGAAGATGTGAAACTCTTTCCTGAGCCCAGACTAACCACGGACAGTTGAATCTCTGCTGAACATCGCATTTACTGATCCAAACGCCTGTCCAGACCCAAGGATGAGAAGTCGAATAATTAATAGGTTTTATATCAGTTTCGTTGACAAATGCAAAAACAAGCAACGTCCACGACCGACTTTTTGTTAAACCCGGCATTGCTCGAAAAATTTGTTGTTTTCTTGATGAGCAAATGTTAGGTTTTTACTTTAATCCTTATTTATGAAAATCTAACGTTCTGGCGGACTTCGCCTTCTTCAGAGCCAGGAAAGATCAAGTTGTATGCAAACATCCTGGCCTGTGTAACAAAACAGGGAAAAAACTGGACCAAGATCAATCGCATTGAAAGCAAAATAGCTTCTTAGCATTCTATGAGTCTTTCACTATGCATTTCACGTAGAGACCACTCGCGCACAGTTCGCACAGAAGCGTAATGTGCCTCCGTCACATTGAAAGATCCGTCTTAAATATTCTATGAGATCACGCGTGATAACGAGGTAGTCCTCCCTGCGGTTCATTTTCGGATTTTTAGAATCTATCCAGAACGCCCCAGAGTTTTGAACGCTGAGATTTTCGATTTCTGTGCGAAGACGACAACTTCGACCTCAAAATCTTCATTGTTATTTCTTTTTGTTTTTACGCGCCTAGTACAGTATTCAGTTTAATTCTAAGTTTACCCACTAGATGTTCTTTTATACAACCGTGGTCTATCCATCTCGCCAATTTGCCTCCGCACGGTTTACGAAAGGTTAGGTACACCACACCCGAACTCATGCAATCACCGTCTCTACCTTAAAGGCAAATTGTGCAATTTTGCGTTGTGGATAAACGATCATACAGGCTTTTGAGAATTAGTCGGCGTCTTAGAGAGCGCGATGAGGTTTCACTCACTGTTACCGAATCCTCTAGACCGGTCTTTCTTAAACGACGTTTTGTAGTTGCATTTATTTCATTCGAAAAAAATAGTATTGTAAACGGAACTATATTTTCACTAGAGTTATCGCTTGGGGGGCTTGAGTGTTCTTCTACACCTATTTCGAGAAGCTACGGTTTCGTAGCCATTGGAAATGGCTATTTGCAGCGCCAGTTTGCAGAATTCTTCTTTCTGCTTTCTTCCTGTGCACACGCTGGTGGTTGTTCGATACATGTTTTGTAAAGGCGCTTTTTTCGAGTGATAGGTGTGAAGGGAGGGGTAATGAACCAAGATGTTTTTCTACTTGGCTTTCAGTGCTACTTCGTAATGTGCCCGTTTTCGGATAGATCAATTTGAACGTTCGACAATGTGTGCCAGTTTTCTTTCCATTCATCTCAGATGGGCTTAATGTACTCCGACTGTTCATTCAGCAACTTGAAACCTTTTTACATTTTCTCTTATCGTGAAGAAATGACAGAACAATCGTCTGTGTATCTACACTAGAGTAATGGGCGGAGATCGGTGCTAAAATTACTAGACAAAAACAAGTAAAAAAAAAGCAAAGACACACAAAAGTTCTAGTTCCGACTTTCTTCTTTCCTACTCGTTGACTCTACTCTACTGTTTTGAAGCTTTTTTATGTGTCGAGGATTTTGACAGGGTTTCTTTTTTCATTACCGTTCCACGTTATTAGATATCTCGAAAAGGTTTTCCCCACGTGCAGACAACATCTGCTACAGTTGTTCATCAACAGTAGTTATAATGCAAATTTGTAGTTGACATATTGCCAGTTTTTTTTCTAATAAATATAACAATGTATCTCCTCCATTTCCAGGAAGTAAAAGGTCTAACTGCCTATGGAAAGGAAAAACTACCCTTTATTCCCGTTATGAGGGATGTCATTGTAATTCTAACGCTTTAATGCTTTTATTCCCTAATTTTCCTCTTGGGAATGAATTTTTCACCAAGCCCACGGAAGTATTGGTTTTCTTGTTGTCTTCTGTAATTGTTCATACTTGACTTGATTCATCAAAATTTGTCACTCAAGTGTTATCAGTTCCGAATATCTGTGTAACCTGAAGCACGGTGGCCTTCAAAGACAAATTAATCAATAATCGACCAGGTACTCGGAATTACATCGCATTCAAATTCGCCTTTATTGGTTGTATCACGCAATATTTTTTTTCCTGTAAATATCCAAAAAACAAAAAATATCCGACATATTTACTTTCCACCATGGAAATTTCTCATGTCTCACCAATTCCATTGTTATGTTTTTTCCTTCCCTTTCATTCATCCTTCTCTTGGTTTTCGCAAATTCGTTTGTTTTTCTTTATCAAGTGACGATTTTTTTGGAATATCTATGAACGTTGAGGATCGTCGTCTTATTTCCTTTAATAAGAAGATTTCTGTTCTACTATTACAGGTCTATTCGGAGCAAACATGGGATTAGAAATATTCTCTTTGCACAACAAGGTAAGTGGCATACGGTAGGGCGCTTACAATGTACGAACATTTAATTTCCCGAGTCCACTGTGTGCTCTGGATCACAGTCCTCTTAATGGTGGTGATGATCACCCGGATAAGTAGTAAGAGCCAATGAGGTGTTTGCACTCTGTTCAGTAATCGCTGCGAATCGATGTCTATAATTAACTATGTCGTTGTTGAGCAAATAATGTCTATCATTAAGTTTTAACCAATGTGGTAATCAATTGCTCAACAATTGTAAGCTGCTTAATTAATATAATCGCGTCCAGTTCACTTTCAAGACACATGAAACATAACGAGTTTTTTAATGGGTTTCTCTATTTTCTTTTGTTTTTTATTTAAAGGCACGTACAGCGCAGTGGTCGGAGGCGCCCTGCGACGCAAACATGAGATCGATCATGATGCGCTCGTGGCTCACCAAGCCTTCCATCCCTCCGGGGTCGGCAAATTTGTATCAGACTTTTATGGGAGAATAGCAGCAGTGACTCTATATATCGGTAGGCTACTGCTAGCCATTGTAAAGGCCAGATATGCATTCAATCACCTCCAACGATTCTTAATGAAGTCGAATGCATGGCACATCCCTCAGGGATTAATCAACGCCAAAAGCCTTGTCCTTTTTATCTTTCTTATTTTAACTGTTTTTTAAAGGGAGAGTTAGTAGTTACCTTTTAAGCTCTTTTTTGAGAATTGGTTCCACACTCAGTGAGCTTCACAGGTTTATAGGAGAACATGTTGTTGAGTTCTGAAGTTGGTTACAAATCATCTCACGTACAATTACCAGTAGTTAGATTGCAAGGTATAGTGTATTTTATTACCAAATCGAAGTGAAGGATATAATCTGTATGTACGTGTAAGATATGTCTATTGAGGTATGAAAGGATTAGGATAGGGCTCTCGGCGCTGATCATCAATCCTTGAGGGATGCGTCATGTATTCGACTTTATTAAGTATCGTTGGAGGTTATGGAATGCATAGCTGGCCTTTACGATGACTCGCGGTGGCCTGCCGATGTATCGAGTTAGTGTTGCTCTCCTCCCAGACAAGTCTGGCACCAATTTGCCGACCCCGGAGGGATGGAAGGCTTGGTAGGCAATGGGCGAATTCCACGTGCGCGTCGCAGTGGCGCCTCCAGCCACTGCGCCACACGCGCCCTCTATTGAGGTATGCAGAACAAAATGCTAACTGAATATGTAGATCAATCCGTGACACGGGAAGGTCCTTTAAGAGATGCCAGAAGCCTATCGCTAGAATCCATCTTCGTCTCAGGAAAAGCGTTCGGTCGACCATACTCTTCTTACATAAAGAATGCCATGGTTGATTTCTTCTTCAGCTACGGCCGTAGTTCTATGATGTTTTAGACTGGTAGGGAAACGGGGATTACAGGGAATTAACAACATTACTATGCTAACAAAAGCGTAATGTTGATGGCTCATTAGTAAACATAACTGCCCATACTCCGTTTAACCTTCATCAGGTAAAAGTTCACTACTTATTCTTGGATTTATGAGCATACCGTTTCTTCTCGTTTTCTTTAATGCGTTAACTTCTTATTTGATAGAAGGAAAATAGTGGAAAACAAAGCGAAATACTGGAAAATTTAAAGCAAGTTCAATACATGAAAATTTTTTGGGCGTTTCACTTTAGCTACATCAAACATGCCCCTTAGGCTAGCATATCTTGTTTTGTTGTAGGGAAATATTATCGTTGCCTGTAGGCTTGGAAAGGAATGCTGTGGAAACATTCTCAATTTTCGATTTTTCTAAAAAAAATACGGAGGCGAACTCGTAGTGGATAAAATTTACTGCTTGTTTTATTCTCTACCTTTAGACTTAATTCAAACTTGTTGAGTGCGCTGAAGGGAAGAGATATGATCCGGAAAATCTCCACTGGGCCATTACTTTTAGCTTAATTCACCGCTCATGCATCGAACTCCTAATGAATCTGATGTTGGCTTGAACTAGGAAACCTATTGAACAACAGCCAGTGAACCGTTTGGTTTTATTTCGACTTTTATGATACTTTCTTTGTGACATAAACTAATGTCAGGTGCTCACAGAAATGGAAGGACGAATGCGTGACACAAACGGACGTCTGTATTTCGGAGCTCTGGTGATGCTCATCTATCTGCTCATAGGAGCTATCGTTTTCGTAAGGTCAACCAATAAATAAATCTTAAAAATTACATGCCACGATCTCCATATTAAGTAAGCCTATTAATTGTAAGACGTGCTGTCTATTCTTAGCTACTACCGTAAGTGCTAACGTCTTGCAGTAGAAGCATCTGGGATTTGATGATTGCTCTCATTTCTTTGAGGCTGAGCGATACGGATTCAAAGCAGCGCTTTGTTAACAACGCTAATAATGCTAAGACTTTTATCTACAGAATATTCCAACATTTCGACACCTGAATACACCCCGTAGTAATCCGTTAGTCGTTTCTGCTTTATAATCGTCTCTGGACGGCGGTTGATACTTGTGAAGTGGTGCAGACTGCTGTGTGACCGTGTTTTCGTAAGAATGCCCGTCATAGGATTTGGTTTTACTTTTTTAACCTCACTAGTACTGTGTTAGTTTTCCAATAGTGGCTCATTATCAGTTCAGTACCTACGGAGAACATGCCAATTGCCTAGTACTGACGTTTCATCACCGATTTTTCATTAACACCATGACTCAAGATTCAAATTCATAAATGATGTTGTGCATCGACGTTTAAATTAGACATGATATGGCTTCAACCTCTGCGAGAACAAAACTGGCAGCTTGGAATCGCTGTTTCGTCAGAATTGGCTAATGTGTTTTTCTAACATCTTTTATAAAGTCCTAGTAGCCACAGCAATTTATTATCTTTGTCACGGCATAGTGAACTGTATGGCTTAAACTCAGCATGTATATGTTGGGATTAGCTTCAAAGTTTTCAATGCGTCTGAAACAATTTAGGCTCGAATATCCTTTGGAACGAATAGAACGTGAAACTCATTGGGAATACAGGGAACAGTGGACGAGAAGACTGCTGGCCGTTGGTATCGAAGGTGAAAAATGTTCCTACTTTTATGCCTCAAAATTTTTGGACTGGTGGCTATAAAAATTGAAATCGTCGTAAAACATTTTCTGTTGTTGGTTGCAAAGAGTATGTTCTTCGTTTTGTTTTCCATTTGTGCAGTCGTGCACATGCTATTTCTATAGGCTTACAGCCTTCCGTCGCAGTGCTGTCTAACAGGCAATTAGAGGAGTTATGCTGGCTTGCGATTTGTTTAAAGCAATGAAGCGCCATCTTCTGCATGAAAAGAAGTTTCACAACTGCAAGCCTAAAGATGCTCTCGTCAATTTTTTAAAGTCTTTTTGTCCTTCTAGAAAAGCCTCATCTCCCAAGAGTTTACCTCCTCATCGTGCCTGGAAGGTGTTCCTAGGTTACAAGCTGCAATGTACAGCAGGGGTCCATGCAGAGCATCCCAAGTTGAGAAGATGGCTTTTCCATCTAGGTCAGCTAAGAGTAAACGAATATCAGAATTCACAATCACCCTGGTAGTAAATTAGTCGCATTGTAGCATATATCGAACTGATCCACAGCAACAGCGACAGCTGAGGTGGTTACGACCTGAGGAATGTTTCGGTTCGGTTGGTATCAAAACTCCAGAAAACCACAGTGGCCAAACAGTTAAAATTCCAGCCTCAGTATCCGACACATGGGCGCTGCGATCAAATCTCGGATTCTCCAGAGCGTCACTAGAAACGGACAAAACAAGTGCACCTTTTACACGCTTTGGAGACTACTTCTTGCTCTGCTTCCATAAGAGCGGAATAGTTTCTTCAGTCGCCGAGCTTTCCGCTCTTCTTGAGACACTTGGTTGCAATAAATCTCGTGTGATCGCTCTGAAAGAGACAAAAAGTACAAACGGCGACCCGCAACAATTAGATCACTGAACCCTTGTCATGGAAAATTGGTGGAGGAAAATTTCGTTACGAACTGTCGGGGCCATTAGCTTTGTTGTGCACTCATCTATTTACCATCTATTCACCTCTTACGAAATAGTATCAACGCACCTAAGCATTTATCTTCTCCAGTTTGAGTGTCAGAAAAAATCTGCGTGATCAGCTGTTACTCATCAACTTGTAGAGCAGATGAGAGAAAACTGGACGCCATCTACAGCCATCCCTTCCCTCATATTAAATGAAGAAGAATGGATTTATCGTTTCACCGCTTCTTTTTCCGGAAATCCAACAAGCTTTTCAGCTGTTGAAGAATTGGACAACACCTTATCCAAGAAGGATAAAGTATAACCTGCTTTAAAAAGATTTAGTATCTACCTCCAGTTATTCGTTTGGTAATTTGCGGAAAGCAGTCTCAATGGCCGCAGTACACAGCTTTGTTCAACGTTTTACAATGTAGATGTTTTCCTTTCAGAATCAGAAGTCGACCAACTGTTTGCTGATATTCGTGATGCTGTTCTTAACGGAATCTGGGTGGAGAAGAATGTTACCAGCTCCCCTAATTGGTCATTTGGTCAAGCTTTCTTTTTTGCTGGCACCCTCATAAGCACTGTCGGTTCGTTTATTCACGTACCCTTCGATACTTTCACTATTCATGTGGATCACTTTTGTTCTAACAATTTCACTCTCGAGTCTGCTCAGTTGTTGAGTTGAATTTTTGAAATTGCTTTTAAAAGCGATAAAATCATCTCCTGCGATATGATATTCTTGTCGTTAACCGTTAGCCTATTTCGTTGACTTTCTCTAAACAGAGCTTTCTTGAATGAGTCATATTCACTTATTATGCGCATCCTAACATTTTTTTCATTTAGTTCATTTTCTGAAACCCATCATCCGTGAAGATCTTTGGATTCTCAATTAAGTCGTTGGATTCTGCACTATTCTATTCTTCTAATTCAGAACTCCATCCTTGAGTAGTAGTGTTACGACGTTCCCAAGCCCCATAGATGGTAAAACGTTTCCCAGATTAATCTGCCAGCAGTTCTCCGGTCATGGAGGAATGATACGTTCGGTGACCGTAGTTAAAGGTGAATCGTGGTGTTATGCGTACTCAACGGCATCTTTATCACTTTGTTACCCCCACTACTTACATATAGTTGAAAATATGACAAAACAGTAAAGCTCTCGGCATTGATCAATCTCTGAGCGGAGCATCATGGATTCGACTTCACCAAGGATCGCTGAAAATGATTGAACGCATATCTGACCTATACAATGGCTCGCGGTGACCTACCGATGTATCGATAAAGTGCTGCTATTCCTCCCCTATAAGTATGGTTGTAATTTACCGAACTACGAAAGAGGGAAGATTTGATTGGTTCCGGCCGCGGCATCGGACCTATGTGTACTGCAAGGCGCCTCTAACCACTGTGCTACATGCTCCACCTACATACTGCTTACTTCGAATAAACTGCGTAAAAAAGTAAAACTTTGCTTAACCGAATTACACTCATTCGGTGCTAGATTCGATAGGTGCTCCACTGCAGAAGATTCGGCTCGACGAGACCGCGAAGACCAATTTGGCATGGACGAACGGCTGTGGGCAGTCGACTCGAAAAAAGTCGAAGACGTTGAATTGCTAGCGGAATGAAGTTTCGTGTCAGCCTCGTGTAAGCTAGAAACCCTACAGAACCACGTGTGGAAAAGCCTTTCTTTCACTATCTTTTACTGCACGCGTACTTCAAAGAAAATCTGAAAGGATTGCTTGTGAGAGATATCGTTTCCATTCAGATAGTTCGAGGCTAGGAGAAAGTCGGTCTCGGGAATTGCTACATTTTTATTCTAATTGTCTGCTTTTACTTTATTTTTGAGAGTATACTGGTGTTCTGACTTTGATGAACATAGTCGTTTTCCTTCACGGTGTATTCTGGCGTGGATAGTGCTGCGGTGGCTATATTGTTTAGTAGGCGCTAAGTTTTAATTTTTCTATTAACAAACCAGCCTTCTTATCTCTTCAGGTTTTGGAGGCATTTATCAGACTTAACTGAGATTGCTTACTTTCCCGTGATGGCCGAATGCTTTTAGTGAAGATTTAAGGTTGCTCTGGCATAGCTGTCTCTGGATTTCAGAAAGGGTCGTGCGAACGACATCCACAAATAGTCACGAAGCTGTCGAATAAGTACTTAAAGCCGAAAACCTTTATGTAAGAAGATGAATACGAGAAAGCGAATAGGATGCAATAAGTGCAAAGATCCGCGTGTGTTGTCGGATAGGGTAGAATAAATAACAGTGTGAAAATCATTCAACTTTAGGCTATGGACGCGTGTCACCCAGGACTGAATATGGGAAATTGTTTACAATTGTTTACTGTGTCATCGGTAAGCTTCTGCTTAGTAGCGATTGCAATTTTCGTTTAACATATTCGTGACACCCACGTCCGACTTTCTATTAACCTCGGCATTGATGAAATAATTCTTTTTACTTCTGTTCAGCAAACACGAGGTGTTATACATTCGTGACAATATTGGTTCTTCAACAACTGCCTCTAGTTTTGTGAGGAGTTGAAACCAGAGCACTAGAGAAGTTGAAAATTCGGACGAGATTTATCTACGTGGTCTTCCGAAGTAGAAATGTGCATAATTTTTCTGAAATGCTATCTTAACCCTTAAGTTATCTAACATTTAAACTTTGGAAGCTTTTAATGCCAAACCCAACAACCAATGATGAGTTCGTAGACATCATCACTTTTTGCACGACGAAATCCGGATTTTAAATCACCTCTACACTAGAGTTACGTGGGTGGGCAGTAAAGGGCGGAAAAAACAGGCTCATGGACTGCAGAAGATAAGAATTTCTTGGTCATGCAAAAAAAAGCATTCTTCTTTCTGGGAATGACCTATAGATTACAAATTTTATTGTTTCAACTGATATGACTAACGGTCAGCTAAGGCATTGCACGTACGCATCGAGATCAATTCCTGCTGTCACGGATACGTTAAATGCAAATATTCGCGTTCGCAGGTTGAAGTGATTGTCCTAATTTTTTAGGTATTCCTCTCACTCTTGCTCTACTCTCAGCTACTGTGGTGCGATTAAAACGGCCGTCGCAAATTTTGCGAGGCGTTCTGAATAGACGATTGGCGCATATTTTTCACGCTGATCAGATTCAAGTAAGCTTCTAAATATTGAAAAACATTTGTTTTCTCCATCTTCGTCGTTATGTTTTTCTGTCAGCATCACTTCTCTTTTCATTTCCTGTGCTGGCATTTTATGCAAGAGCGATATGTTTATGATCAAAATTTTCTTAAATAATAACATAATCAGCAATGGAGCAAGCGTTGCGCAATGGTTAGTGGCATTCTGTGATACAGATTTCGTTGCCGGTACAATCTTCCTCCTCGGGATTGCCATACCTTGGATCTGTCCACGGTTGGGAAATTGATACCGCACTTATCTGGGAGGACAGCAACACTTAGTTGATAGGTCTAGATCATTTGATCAACAAGCCTGCGCAGGGCCAGATATGTATTAACTCATCTCTACGATGCCACCCACCAATGGAGTCCAGTGCATGAGCACCCGCAAGCAATTGATAAACAAGGAACGGTTTATCACTATCCCCTCATCATAAGTATTAATATTCATAAATTCAGTGTCAATGTTCTAATCCAAAGCCACTCTTTAGTTTTTTTTTTCTCATTAATCGACTCTACTTTTAAAAATCAGGATATCCTAGATGTTCCATCTATTCATCGTTTGTCTACTTCTCCTCATCTTTGTTTTTATCATCCCGTCGTGGATTTTTACAAACATCGAAACCGATTGGACATTCTTGGATGCTTTCTATTATTGCTTTGTGTCGCTAACTACAATAGGTTTAGGTGAGTGCTTACTGTATTCCCACCGAATAATTATTTTTCTGGAAAGCGTTCGTTTGATCTACTTTCTCCATGCAATTGATAATAATATAGCGACATACTTGATACTTGAATGGCCTGTCATCACTAGTGCGGGCTTCACCATAATCTCCATTTTCAGGAGTTTTGCTGGTTAAGCCGTTGTGGTTCTTTGGAATTTCTAAGTGAGAGTGGCTAAAGCCTCTTCCAGGGCTTCAGCACCACAACCAATCGCACCCCGTGTGGATCAGAGGGAGATTTGCAACCATGTGACTTTGACACCAGAACGGTGGTGGATTTTGGTATTGGTTTACTCTTAGCTAGGCTTCCTGATGAAAACGCCGGGCTCCTCTCAGCTTGGAGACCCTGTCAGGAGATAAATCCCTCGCTGTAAATTGTAGCCTGACATCCAGGAACACCTTCCAACCACGATGAGGCGGTAAACCGTGGGAGGAACACAGCGATATATTTCACTTAAATGTTATTCTGGATGTCATTACTTGTATTTATTAACACGATTGTTTTTTCGAAAGACTTTTCAACAACTGAAATTTTTGGCGACACCATATTAGGCTGGTTTGAGTATGTGTCGTGAAATCCGATAGGTATCACTCGTTAGCGCACCCCTGTAGCGCAGTGGTCAGAGGCGCCTTTTAATACGCAAAGGATCGATCCCTGCACCTCAGACTCACCAAGCCTTCTATCCCTTCGGGATCGGGAAGCTGGTGTCAGACTTGTACGGAAGAATAGCAACCCTAGCCGATAGATCGGTAGGCCACTGCTTGTGTGCCTAATGTCAGACTCACCTCTAACCATCACCCGTATCACCTGTAGTACCGTTGATCGTTTGGTGTCTCGAGCGGGCGCCAGTAAATCTTCCATTTTTCCCTGCCCCGTGCTAGAGTAGCTCAGTGGGTTCTACTCGCTCTAAGAACTCGTCAAGCACCATTTCCTTCTTCTAGGCTCTTTGTGATCTTCCTGCAGTACGTTTGACATTCCGAGGAATCCAGTCACTAACGGCTCTTGTCCATCCGTTGTCATTAAACTATAAAACGATGCTTAGTGAACTCGAATGCAAAGTGCATCCCTCATAGATCAGTGCCGAGAGCTCTGTTTTTTTTTTTCATCTCTTTATCACCCATTAGAAACGTGACCTTTCCAAGTTTTAATGAAGAAATGTTGTTTTAACTGATAGAATCTCTATTAACAGAAATTTCTTATTTAGGTAACTATGAACCAGGTGACAGTCCCGATCAGGAGTATAGAAGTGTGTACAAAATTATCGCAACAGGTTATTTTGCAATGAATTTTCCCAGTTCTTTGTTACTCTGTCTATCTGTGCTTTCTATTCTATTTTTTAAAAATATTTCGCATTAAAGAAGTTGCATCCCTGTAGCAGTTGCTGGATTAGCATTTCGTATAGCTAAAATTTCTCATCAATTTGGAATCCGACTTTGTAAAAATACACTTTTTTGTATACCTGGATACTCGGATGGTCCGTACTCACTGGTTGTGCGGGCTCTAGAATGATCTTCATTATTTCGGAGTTTTGCTGGTTTAGCCACTGTGTTTCCTTGGAGTCCCGATGTCAGGCAAGCCGAACTCTGCCCCAGGTCGTCACCAGCACAGGTGGTCGCCGCCCTTGTGGATCAGAGGGAGATTTGTCACCATGCGACTAGTTCGGCGCCATGACGGCGACTGATCCTGGTAGTAGTTTACTCTTAACTGCTTCTCAGCTTGGGAGACCATGCCAGGGAATGAATTCCCCGCTGTACATCACAACATAGTCCCACGCCCCCAGAAACACCTCCCAGCCAACATGAGGCTGTAAGCCGTTGGGAAGTTTTTTAAATATTGCCCTTAAAAACAATGTTCAACAACGAAACAAATAAACGTGCTCCAAAAAGGTGAGTACATTCGGTAAGACAAACGTTTCAATTTTTATGGTCCTTGTTCTCAAAATGCTCTTTTCGAAATGATACCGATTTAAGGGGTTTGAAGAATCATTCATTAGGAACCTTCTAATTAGTGCTACAGCTGCCTCGTTTAATGTATGTGTATTCCAATTGGTTTAATTTTAGTCTATCTATTAATTGGATTGTGTTGCATGATGTTATTCCTAGCGACACTTTATGAGATGCCACAGTTTAATTTGACTCGATTCTTCTTGAAGACTGATGAAGACATGAGAATGCTTGATGAGGTTTGTGAATGAATGTGTTTCTATATTATTCTGAGCGGATTCTTCTCATGAACAATGTGGTTACTATAAAGTTATTTCCAAACATGTGGCAAAAATTCAGACACGTAAATATTTAAGAAGTGCTTGGCCATTGTATCAGATGCTTGTAGAATCAGTCCATGCAGTAGTTGGCTTGTATAAGTTGACCAAGAATACAGAATGCTCGCCTTCCCACATTTGGCCGCACAGAGCTCTTCCTGGTAAAACGGCTAAAGCTCGAGCTTCGAAAACTAAATTTTTGCATAAAATTATTACAACAATGTTAAATTGACGAGAACAACAAGGATATTCAACGAATATGTGAAGACAAACGAAGCTGCTTATGAGCTTGAAATTTGTAGCACTTATTGCATTAACGTGCGTCTTCCCCCAATTGGTAATCATGATGTTATCATTTTTTTTTCTTTCAAGGTTTTTTATTGTTTAAAACGTTGCTGCTGCCTAAATCTGAAGGGCCAATGGAAGCTGCCTGGATCAAGAACTATGGTGACGATCTGTACCTACAACGCACGTAGACTTGCATCCGAGTCCTCGATAGAGGACTTGCTCATGCAAGCAAGAATGATAAGGTACGACGTCATCGGCCTGGCCGAGACGAGACGACGCCACCCATTCAACGCTGTCTATGACAGTGGAGAAGAACTGTTCCTCGGAACATGCGACAGTAGAGGCGTAGGCGGTTTCGGCCTTCTCGTCAACACGAGTTTGTCCATGAACATCGATTCATTCGAACAGCTTACAACCCGAATCGGACGTTTACGATTGAATAAATGTGGATCAACGCCGGCTTTGACAATTTTCGTCGTTTACGCGCCAACATCAAACTATGACGAAGAAGAAGTCGAAGCGTTCTACATGGACATGGAGAGGTTCTACAGAGAAGACCACACATTCTTCAAGGTCATTATTGCAGATTTCAATGTCAAGATTGGACCAAGAAGATCGTCTGAGGAACATCACATTGGGACCCACGGATTAGAATGGAACGAACAGGGTGAGGGGTTCTCTAAGTTTATCATGGCGACCAAAACCATCCGTGGTAACTCGCAATTCCAGAGGCCTTACCGTCAACGATGGACGTGGGAATCTCCCAATGGAGAGTACTATAACGAAATAGACTACATCATAGTAAATAGGAAGTTTTGCCTAACCGATGTCGCTGTTGTCCCAAAATTTTACACGGGATCAGACCACCGTCTCCTACGTGCAAGATTTTATTTCTCACGGAAAGGAGAAAAAGCCGCTAAATTCAAAAACCGAAGTCCCAGAACCACCACAAACTGGGACTTATTCAACTCATTAGTCGGCTGTTGGGAAGATGCCGTTGTCGACAACATCGACGAGGAATACGATCGGCTCATTGAACATCTTCACGTTAGCGCCATGAAAGCTGAGAGTTCGAAGGTCACCAGGAGACGTCTGTCTCCAGAAACTCTCGAGATAATACGCAAGCGCGGACTCGCGCGAGCTGCAGGCAACCGCGAGCTAACGTCCGAGCTTGCGAAACAATGCACATATACGATAAGAGAAGGTCTTAAAGAGAGAAGATCGGTAGTAATGGTTGAAGCTGCAGAGGCTGGGAAAAGCATTCGCAAAGCCCGCCGAAGTTTCGCCAATTACAAGACCAAGATGATTGCACTCCGACGCCCAGACGGAACAATAACAGCGTCCAATAAGACAATGGAAAAAATCATCCACGATTACTACTCAGATCTCTTCGATAGCCACGTCCATCTCCCGTCTTATGAAATAAAAGAGGATGGATATGCGGTTCCACCGGTTCTCCCTTCCGAAATCCGACATGCCATCTCGTCGGTGAAAAATCGAGCAGCACCAGGTCCGGACAGAATAAGATCAGAGCATCTGAAGAACCTTCCGCCAGCCTCGACGAGTCCCTAAAGCGAGGAGAAGCCACTGGGCTACTCTTGCACGCGATAGGGAAAAATGGAGGATTTACTGTCGCGCGCTCGAGTCACTCGACGATCAACGGGACTACAGGTGATACAGGTGATACAATGCCTGGCGGTGGCCTATCGATGTATCTAGTCAGTAAAGTGTCTTACCAGATAAGTCTCGTACCTTTGTCGACACTGAGTTGTAGAACAGTTGTTTAATCGTGGTGCTCGATCGAATCAACGATCATGTGCGCATTTAAGATACCTCTAACCATTACGCTACACGCATTCTTTAAATCTTAAGACATTCATGAACTGTGATTATTATTGTGTTGCCCACTATTTTCAGAACCGAACAGGCCCCAAGTATTCTCACATTTCCGACGATGATGGCACACAGTCGTACCAAAATCAATTTTATGAGCCACAATGAATTCTGAAGGGTTTTTCAATAATGATCTCTCACTTAGTTGGATTTCATCTTGAAAATTCAATTTAGCACACATATTCATGTCACTATCTGCTAGGGATATGTTCTGTTCATTGACTGTCTTTAAGTAATTTTTCGATTTGTGCAGTGCTGAGTGAAATCTTGATGATGAAGTGGAATTCTGCTCGGTTTTTACTCTTAGTACATTTTTCAGCAACAACGGATTCATTCTAAATTACCGAATCCTATGCCATCTTCTGGTTGACTTCTACTTTATGCATAAAGGGTGAATGGAAATACGTGTCTTATAAGAATATCCATAATGTTCTAGACTCCTGGCATTCATTGTCACGATTATCTCTTATATGCTAAACGAAAATCTAAAGTGTACACCACGGATACTGGATCTCGTTTCATTTGAAACGGTTTGTAGTCAACGGAGCTTCCAAAACCGCATGTTTAGATTCGCTCTGTTTTTCTTTCATTCGCTCTCCGCTTACCGATCTGCATTTCATTGCCTTCTTTTTAAATAGTGGATACGTTTTCTAAACGGATTAAGCTATTGTTTTATCAGCTATTTAACATGAATAAATATGATGTGTTAACGCTGACTTGACTCTCTCCATGAAACGCAATGGTCATGCCTGAACTTCTAGTCCTTTGTTTTATTTCGCGTAATCAGACATCACGTTTCGTAAGAATCCCAGCCATTCTTGCGTCCCACTTATTGTCTCTCACATACTTATAATTCGCGAAGGTTTTCGAACATTTAACGTGTGGGTTCGGCTGCTGCTGGATTCACCGTCTTCTCGATAACCCACCACGATTTTGGTATTACAGCATTTAAGCAGAGAATAGCTAACCCTTCGGCGGGTTTGCCTTTTTCAGAGCCTGGAAAACCAGAGATATTCCTTGCAATCTTGGAGTAAAGTCAGCTAACATGTTCCCACATAGATTGGAGGAGATAGCGTTAGGAAAAAGGCGAACTAGCATCTTGCGTCTTGATGAACTGCATCACTAACCAGTGCGCAATCTGCTGCAGAACTTTTCGTACTAAATGGGATATTGGTATTAAGCAGCTCACCGCGAATTTCCTAATCGACACCTAAGACATCGGTCATGGTACAATTTCACACGTGAATGAATAGGTTTCGAGACGAATCTTGATCACTTTCATCGTTAATGATCGATTTCGGCAGCGGGAATAGAAAACCATTTTTTATTTCTCAAAGCAAAAAAACTTTGGCTGTGAAGGAGAGTTTTCTTACCTTTTATTCATTAAGACTTAGAAGTTTGAATGTCTTCGATTATCTGTTTAACACTATGAACTGAGAACTGCGAAGGAAGAATGGGCAGTCCAAGAAAAGGCAGAAAGCCTCCTGCTGGGTTTTTCACTAGCTTTCTGCTATCAGTTATACAAAGTTCTCTTTGAGCGAATGAGCTCCTTTTCTGTTCGAATTCCTCAAGCATATTCACAGCGAATCCCATCATATTGTTCATTCCAGATATATTATTACTTTAATCCATACATACTTCTCAATACTCGGCTAAAAGCAAACGACATTTTCTCCAAGAACAAACATCAAGATTGCTCTTCATTGGTCTTGTACTTGCGGTATTCCCAACCGGCCCATCAGTGCTACATTAAATATATTAGATACTTACTTGATCATCCTGTCCTCACTAGTTGTGCGGGTCCTAGCATAATCACCATTTTCCACAGATTTGCTAGTTGAGCTGTCGTGATCCCCTGGATTCCCGAGGACAGCCTGGCCAAAGTCTGCCCTGGATCGTCACCACGATAAGCAATCGCAGCCCTTGTGGATCAGAAGGAGATTCGTCACCATGCGACTTTGATATCAGGACAGTAGTGGATCCTGGTATTGGCTTACTCTTAGCTAGGCTTCCTAATGGAAACGCCGGACTCCTTCTCAGCTTGGGAGACCCTGCCAGGGGACGAATCCCCCGCTGTACATCGTAGTCCGACACCCAGGAACACCTCTCAGCCACGATGAGGAGGTAAACCGTTGGGAAGCTGCATTAAACATCCTTCATGAAATTCACTTTTTTACGGCTTTTTACGTTTTCTTAAGTAATGAACACCTTTATGGTTAACTATCTTATTTTTCTCTTTAATAATGCAAAATAAAACTATCACAAACAGATTTTTCTTTACTTTACAAGCAGTCTATGACTGGGTTTCCATTTCATGCGATAGTGGCAAATGCTGAGAAGAAGTCAGATCCAAACGGACCCGATGCCAAGTTTCGATCCACTCTGTTCACCAGGCCTTGACACATCTCTATCGACCAATTCACCACGATGATATTGGTGGTCTAGAGAGATCATTTTTTTCTCAGAACGTAGTATTGCAAAAAAGAGTTTAATTAAAACGGTGAGGTTTCCTGAAATCGACACGGCTGTCGGAGGAATGCATGATACGTTCTCTTCAGTGTTTAACGTACAGGTCGCACTACATACTGCATTCACTGTGCTGCCATAGATTATGCATTTTGGTGTCGTCATGACCATGACTGCAAGCAAATTCTTCAACCAAACGTTTTCTTTCGTTCAGAAAATTCTGATTTCGTCCAACAAACAATCTATGTATGGTGGTCCCTAACAAGGTGCAAAACCATTCTGGGAAGTCAGTAGTTTCAAGGATGAGCATGTGAGATGGATTAAAGTCACTCGACTTGGATAAATTCTTTAAAAAAAGACGTGTTTTGACTAGCACAAAAAATAGAGCATCTTTTTCTGACGGTTTGCATTGAACCACGTTCGTATTGTCTCAGTGGAATCCATTCAAGTAACCTTAACACAAAACTCAGTTTTTTCAAGATTAAAAAAGAGTTGTATAATTTTAAAACTAGTTTCACACTATGACCGAAACCTCAAAAGAGGTGTACCATTTGGTCCTAGAATAACATCTTCTTAGAAATCTTCTTGAGAAGAATAAAGAGAAATTGTTCGCATAAAATCCGTTACTTTCTTGTTGGAGTGAGTATCCGCAAACTTCCCACATTTGATCCACCGAGAGGACATAGACTCTAAAAGTTGAAAACCCACCATTAATGGATTGTGTAGGGTCTGGATTGACGGCTACGTCTTTCCATTCCAGTGGTTGATAGCTGATGTCGGCAGGAAGCTGACTCAACATTTCGATTACGGCATCGGCGAGGCCGGCAGCACGACCCTGCTATTCGAGAACGTCAAACACCTGAGGAAAAGTGTCCTCCGGACTCATAGGATTTAAATGGAGGTTTTCAATTGTACTATCCAAAGACTCCAAAGTGTGCTCAGAACCCTAGCGAACTGTTTAGAAACTAAACCTCTCTTTGAACACATGCAATTACGAATTCACTGCTTGAATTACAATGCGCGTCACAAATCCTTTGACAGCATCTGCACTCCTTGAAATACAGCTGAGCGCGAACATTTGCTGCAATGGAGTAGGAACGAGCAAGCTGTAGCTGGTGTTGAAGGCCCTTGTGGTCATTGTAGCTAAATTAACCAACTTTCAATTTGAAGAAGTAAAAATCAAAGCAAATTTTGCAATTTTTTAGACAGATGAATGAAACTAGCCTTCTTTGGGGATATTTACTGCTTGCGGACTAATTTCGGTACAATTTGAGGTTCTCGAGACCACATTCTTTGACTCACGCATTATTTCTAGTGTGATGCGTGTTACCTTGCACACCATCGTATGACAGATGAATGAAAGTTCTCTGTTTTTATGAAAATGTTGTCGCCCGTACAAGGATGGTTCGAGAGCTATCACATTTGCCTAGGTTTAATAACTTTCTAGAAATACCTAGTCCTTCTGGGGTCGTTCCACATCCGAACACTGCAGTGGTGGCGAAAAGAGAAAGTAGCAGCAGAATTCTTGGAGCCTTCGCCACATTTCGCAGACTTGTCATCAATAAGAGAATCACTGCCGAAAAATTTACAAAACGCCATGTTTTTACCGACTCAACAAAATGCAGGATTTACTATTTTCTATGGGGCTACTAGGAAATGAGCGGAGGTTATTTCCTAGGCATTTGTACGGCAACGAAAAATATGGCAAACTCTTCAACATCTCCCTGGGCTCTACGTACCATAGGGCATCTTAATTCAAAGCAAAAATCCTCCAATCGTCACTCTGATTACAGTCAGCGTTCGCATTGGGAACCGTGCTAATTCGAGGTGTGTAGAGTTCGGCAACTGAGGTATAGCGTACGTCAAACGTTCAATGAGAACGACGTATCAAACAGCAATCACTTTAATTCATCGAATAGGCTGTTTTGTCAGCTGGTCGAGTCAAACCGAGTATTGCATACAGTCTTTTGTGGCAATGAGGTTAAATTTGAACTTCATAGCAAAAAGGCAGAATCGACGAAACGTCTTCATTGTGGTTGCTTTTCAAGAAAAACACATCGTTGTATATAACAGAGGACAAAAATGAAGCACAATCTTTGGCAGGTCATCTCCTTAGCAGGACATTCTAAGAAAGAGAAAATCAGAAAATCTCTACATCTTTTAAGGAAAAAGCGGCTCGACACAACGAAGGAGGTCAACTGCACAATTCTACTGAAGGATTCAAGAACCGTATCATGAATAAACGACAATTTCAGAGCATGAATTAGTGTGAAGTTGCCCTAATATCCTGCACTTTGATGGGACTGACTGTTCGCTGCAACAAGGGAAACAGAGGGTTTGAGAAGAACACCGGAACGCCACTGAATTGCAGCTTCCTTTGCTACATTTTCAAAGGTTACAGCTCTTTTTGTTGTGAATCGATGGTTGTCGCTCGGGTGCCCTCACCTTGTTCTGAATCTGGACGTGGTTAAGTGACGCTATCCATAAACGTTGTTGAATAAAACATAGCACTAGTAAGATATCCATTATATAAAATTAACGCCACTCTTTAAAAAAAAACTACTCTCCGTTCGGCACGGCGTCTGACGATCAGTGCGCTGTCAACGCAGGACGACGAATGAAACCCACCATGATCGAAAAATCAATCAGAGAAAAGGCGCCAGATCACGTGTGGCAGTGAGGCGTCGTCTTTTCAGCTGATATTTGAATTTTTTCAATTTATCAAAAACCTTACAAGAGTTTTGCGAGAGATCTCTACGGTTGCCCTTCTGTGCCCCAAGTATGCCTCAAGGTGCATGTCATCGAATTTCAATCCTGCCATCCAGATAATTTTTCATGCGGACGAGAAGTGGTCTACTCGTTTCCCATTGTGTTATTCAGCGCATGACTTACATGTGAATACTTATATTTTGTTTGAACTCATGGAACCGCCAAACGAAAAGAAAACTGCATTCACATGGCCTTTGGGGTGAGTCACACAATTTTCCGCTCTACAGACGGTTAAAGAAGCGGCTCCCGTTAAACGACAGCATACGGTGCTAGCCGGGAGGCCAGTAGTAGCCTCTGTTTTTCCGAGACCATCTTTCTTAGGCATCTCTTAACACATTCCTTTACGTATTTCTTTTGATATGAATGATATCTTACAACGCTTTTACAACAATCGCTTTCACCAAGAAAATTTCTTTCAAGAAATAGTTCCTTTGTTGAAGAAGAAAACTGCATTCACATGAAGTAGATTCTATAATCCGCAATGCTTGAAGCTGTGTAGGTTTGAAAGAAAGGCCAACGTACCTCATGAGTTGACTTACCTACTAGAAAGAAAAACGCCTATTTTCCACATCAGTTTTTGCCCAATCATCTTCAGGAATTGTTCAACTCCGTGCCTAACGCTGTCTCAGAAAACATTGTAGACAAATGAATCCACGACGACAGACGCAGAATGACCGATCGCCCAAAGGAAAACGTGAAGTCTCCCAACCAATGAATGCCAGCTGAATGCCTTTGCTTCGTTTCTCTTAGAAATTTTCACTATCAGAAACGAAAAAAATATGCTAATGAATGCTTTCTCCACCATGCGACTTGTCAGGTATTGCCTATGTCAGGGTTTCGAGTGAAGAGAAGTATCCATAAAGCGCCATTCGAGCCTCATCATTTCCTCTTTGCTTGCAGAAAACAACATTCCTTTTTGAGCAGAAAGGAACATTTTAATTCGCTAGAAAATTTGCTCGTTACATCGTTTTTTCTTTGTTTAGTAAGTTTCTAGAAAAGGGTTTGTTATAAGATGGAGACGTTTTTGCGCGCTCTTCATAACCTTTCTCTATCCCCTTAGCAGTTTAGCATGTGCATGGATTGTCTTGCAAATGCTGAGTACTACTGAAAATATGCTCTCTAGGAAAAATCCTTGCCTGTTGTGGTTTATGTATGCTTCACTTATAACATTGTATATCTACCAGCTATCTAGCATTTCCTCTAGTGTTCAGCGCGAAAACTCAACTAAGACCACAGAATGTTGTTCTGTTCCTGACTATTCGTGGGGATTTTGAAATCCTTACAAAGGCGACTGCTGAGGAAAAAAATTGAAAAATTTTTTGAAAGACCCTTTCGCCCCTACTTGTATTGCGCTATTGCAGTGGCGAAACTAAGTGAAGATTCCATTCAATTCCAATGTACTGTGAATTCTACGATGTGGACCTTCCGCCAACAAATTTTCCTTCACGGGTGCGACGAAACGAAAACATAGTGCTGTGAAACCATCAGTCTTCTTACGAAAATTTTATAAGAGGTGATGGAAGCTGAATAGCCAGAACGAATTTGGAATCGACGAGCAGTTTCGCACTACTTTTCCACTTCAGCCATTCTATGGGTTCTCTACAACCCCATTTCTCCGAGCTGTAATTTTTGGGAGAACAAATGCTACTCTTTTTGGAACTTTATCCATTACCGGATCGAGATAATCGACTTGCGATCCCACCGTTAGCGCAGTGAATTTCGAATTTTGGATATTTATTTTTGGAGCGATGGATTGCAAAGTGGTCAGTGATGAAGCCCATCACGAACCGAGGTTTCTGTTCTACGTTTCTCCAATACCCTCCTCTTATCGTCGTGGAAACACCTTACCTCGACTATCATCAACTAAGTCTGAGCCTAAACCTACATGCAAGTCTAAGCGCAAGCGCTAGCCTAAGCCTAAGACCACGCCTACGCCTAAGCCGAAGCCAATGCTAGAGGTTTAGTTCAATAGTCCTCCAGTTCTACCTCTTTCATGTCACTATTGAATTCATACGACGAGAAGTCATTTTTTGCAAAGGTAATCTTTTTTCCAATTGTGGTTTAATAAGTATTTTGATATCAATTTCTGTCTGATCGGATTATTTACTAAAATATTCAACAGCTACTCAGGCAGTGTTGCTTCTCAGATGCAGAAGTGAGAATAACGGAATCACTATGGTCCCCGCAATGAAGGAAATGTCAAAAAAGTAATGCATTTCCAGTGACACATTAATGGATTTTCACATCCAAATGTAGAAAAGAAACCTGGCGATACAACGAAATTTTTTCGACATTTAAAAATAAGACGATCGCCTTCCAATGTGCCGATTGCTGGGTCGGATTTCGAATACTTTTACACAAAGGAACATTACGAACTCATTCTACAGCAACTCATTACGATGCTTCAGTTACAAAAAATTTCAGAAATTCTTGTATTTTCATGGAGACTGTCATTTTGTCGTAGAGGAAGCCAGACAGTGCAGAACTGTGTTACAGGTGACAGACAACGGAGAACGTCGACATTAACGGATTAACGAAATGTGGAACAAAACTATCTCTTTGCCTGAGTGGGGCATAGTTCGGTCTTCCGTCAACACGAATTCATCAGTTGAAAGTGAGAATCATTAGAAACGGAAAAAATGACTACTTCATGTCGAGATGTCAAAACAACAACGCATTAAGCACGCATTTGCTGTCCAGCAACCAGTCAGCGAAGCTCTTTCAAACTGAATGAAGAGGGAAATGACTGTTGTTGTAAGACCTAGTCACCGACTCCCTGTACCACGCCAAGTGTTGTTTTCTGATGCTTCTGTAAGCCCAGCGCATTCCTAAAAGGCATTCTGTTGGGCATAAAGCTTGCATCCAGTCAATGAAAAATCAACCGTCACGCGAAGAGGGCGAAACCTCACAGTGGTTAAATGTCATCTGTACTCAACTGTATTTCGCGTTTTATAGATGATTACATGAAAGCATAAGGAAAAAAGGATAAAGCTTTCGGCGTTATTAATTATTTGAGGGATGAGCCATGTATTCGATTTCATTAAGTATCGCTTGGAGGTGATTGAACGCATATCTGGCCTTTACAATAACTAGCGGTTGGCCTACCGATGTGTCGAACCAGTGCTGTTATCCTCTCAGACAACTCTGGTACCAATTTGTCGAACCCGGAGGGGTGGAAGAATTGGTGGGGTATGGGCGCGGGAATCGATTCCACGAGTGTGTTGCAGTGGCGTCTCCGGTCACTGCGCCCCACCCGCCCTTCATGCTTGCAAAAATCTGCGCAGAGATAGCGAAACATAAATGGGCCGATAACATAATGACATAAACATCGTTATCTGTTACATTTGCTTCATTGTTATAAAAAAATCATATAAAAGTCTTAGATACATGACATATATACGCATATATATATCCATGTGGCGGGCGGCACATGTGGCTCAGTGGTTGGAGCAGCCACTGCGACACACAAGTGGAATAGATCCCCGCTCCCATGGTCCTCCCAGCCTTCCATCCGTCCGGGGTCGGCCAGTTGGCACAAAACTTGTCTGGGAGGATAGCAGCACTGGCTTGATACATCGGTAGGCCACCTCGAGTCATTGTAAAGGTCAGATATGATCAATCACTTCCAAATTATACTTAATGAAATCGAATGCGTGGCGCATTCCCAAGGGATTAATCAACGCCGAGAACTTTATCCTTTATAAGTATGCATATATTGTGGAGTACTTGAAAGAAGCAGTTAAAAATTACACATTGGCCGATGAAAGTACTCTAATGAATTGACACCGACTGTAACAACACGATATCTAGAACTGATGAAAGGGGTCGTAAATGTGCTTAGCGAGAAGAAATCATTAAATATGAATAAGACAGAGATTTGGTCCAGCATGAACAGGGAAACACGAAACAATTCGAGAACTGAAGGCAGTGATCCAGCTTAAGCAAGACGAAACGCATCATCGGTCAACAAATTCGATGAGGAATTTTGTCTACAGACTTTACTTACGCTCGTCGTGAGTGTTCTTTATCTTCTTGAAATGTTGAGATTACACAATCTTGTTGCAAAACCTCAAGAAAATCCGCAGCTAAAGAATGAATGACTACGGTAATCTAACAGGATCCTTCCGCCTCTCAGGCTTAGTTCGCCAAAGCGGTTGCAAAACAAAAGTGTTAAAAGCTTTCATTTAAGCCGCGTATCTATAATGATTATTAACGCTGAGGTTTGGTGGATTTGGTTTGCAAGAGTATCACTGCTATGCGCTTGGTAATCTGAGGCCGACTACAGCACAATGGTTTATCTTTGTGAAGACAAATTACCATTAGTAGTGAACATAATGAACAATCACTAGCTATAAAAAGCATATATTAAGTAAGGTAACTAACTAATTAGACCACCTGAAAGAGCCGTGAAGACCTGCTGCAAAAGTGCTTCCAGCCAGTCTGGTCGAGATGAGGTTAGATGAAATCCGTATTCCATTTTTGAATCACTTTTCATATACACTGGTCGTCTTAAATTTCCGTTCGTATCTTCGATACTTCCCTCGCGCTAAAAGTGAGCGACAACTAGGCGTACAGTGTTTGCTGATGATCTTTTTGCCGACACTAAATTATTAGAAAAGTCACCTTGCGTAGCATTTATGTAGCTTTTCTAAGCTTGATTGCTGGAGAGTGAATGGTTTAGTAGTTGAGCCCATGAAGTGATAAGCATCTCGACGTTTCCAGCCTATAAAAAGAGTCACACTTCGTGCGATACTTTTCGTTATATGTGTGTTGATAGCCGAGTAGTTCTTGTAGGCGATCACTGTGCAGGAAAAACAGTTGCAGTTTTTTTCCATTGTGAGATCTCTTTTTCACTTCAGGACAGTCTTCTTTGCAGTGCTTCGAAAATGGCAGCGGTAGAGGAATCTAGGTCGGAATACGTAGAATGCATCGAGGACTTCATGAAGGACATGCGCGAATCCGCAGTATGCCACAATGGATCATGTTTATTTCTTTATAGAATAGAATGAACACTTTCCCACTTAGTGCAGAAATTGTCGGACAGAGCAGTGGAGGAACTTATTGAGCAAGCAAAATTATCTCTTAAAGTATTGAAGAACCGGAACGCAAAATGTCAATTGGAAATAGAAGGTGTGAAAGCCCATGGCAATTCCACATGAGAATTTCTTGAAGTAGCTCCACTATAACGTCGATGTTGCTCTAGGGTAAATTCACTGATTTGCTACGTGTGGCAACGAATTCAGTTATTTCCATAGTTGAGACTTAAGAACAAGAAAATCACTAGGAAAGTGCCGAAAGGTGGTCGAGCGAAAAATCAGATGGATTCTAAGACCACAAACGAGGAACTCATTATGAAAGAGCCAGAGAAGGACGTTGACGAGGAATCGAATAAACAGTGGAACGATGATGCTGTTAAAGAATAAATTTTCGTTGCTCTTCGTATGTTTCTACTCAGTAATTCTATGCCTCAATGGTAGCGACAACAACCGTTTTCGTCAAACGGCTTGGAAGGCAAAACAATTTTCCGTCGTGTAATCGCTTCTAACAGTTATTATGCGATAGCAGTTTACACTAGAAGCTCTAACCACAGTAATTAATTGATCTTCAGCTCAAGCAAACGGTTGACCGCCGCCTAAATGGGGAACCGTAGTGCTCCAAGTGCAATTTTAAATTGACTGCTCTGTTGCTTGCCTGGAACATCGCTGAGAGAATGGCTGTTATTTTTGTACACACCACTAACTTAGGGCCCGCCTAAGAGAACAGATTAGAGATATGGGTAATGGAGAACAATGCTGGCGAAACATGATGTAATATTGCATCCCAGAACAGTCTATGGCTTCCAGCAAAAACTCGCACTTGATATTTCTTCATTTTGGGCTTTCGACGTTACCTAACCCAGACAACGGTGCTCGCGAATTCTTGTGAGCATTTCTGGCCGTCAAGTGGCTGTAGGCATAGATGTCACAGACCAGAAAAAATTCTGCAGAAAAATTTTGTTTGAGTCACGATTTTTTCAACCTCTTTAACAACACTGGATACTCGTACACAACGCTAGCATTGAAACCACATATTGTGCAAAATTTCTGATTTTTGAAGTTTTCCCATTCCTTGAATTTTCAAAATTGTGCATAAGCTGCGAAAGAAGTGCTGCGGAATCTTTTTGGTGGTGGAGAATTCTCACGGAAAAGCTACACTTTTCGAAAACGATGGTTTTCATTAAACCTGGTTGCCAGTGGAACGCCACTGTAAGCTCAATTTTGCATGAAAAATATAATGAATCGATAATTATATGGCCCGGTCCGAAATATCGCCTCGCTACCAGCACTTACGCTCGGTTCATTTATTATCCTACATCAATCATCCATGAATGTGTTCGTATTCATTTGTAAGTTTCTCTATGGCATAAAATCTGCTGTGTTCTTTCATCACCGACAGAATGCTGTTTGAAGTTAGCTTTCTTTTCTTGTAGAATTTAGCCATGCTTCCAAGGCTTTCAGAGGTGTTCATGGTAGGTTAAACTTTTGTTGATAAGTGGGTAGTTAAATATCTAAAGAGAAGGACATTTCAGGAAAGACAGCAATTTTGCGTCTGATGGTCAAGACGGTGCAACAAGCTGAAATGACCCACATTTACCCATTTACAGCTTTTTATAGCATCTTTGTTGACAGGCCTGCAAAGTTTAGGTGACTCAACTTCATCGCGGCACCTTTGCGATTCGTTTCGCTGTGTGCAGACGACGTGTACAGAATTTAACAGAAAAGCTATTATTCTCTATTTTCATTGAAATGTTGAATGCACCGTTTTCGGTGTGTTCTGGAAACCAACTTTTGCTTTCATGGACTTGATACTTGCACAACCAGTCTTCGCTGTTTCTGTGAGCCTCAGCAAAACCACCATTTTCGGATATTTGCTGGCTAAGCCATTGTAGTTCACTAAAATCCTGAACTAAGCCTGTCCAAATCCTGCCCCAGGCCTTAGCCACTGCAGCAAGTCACAGCCCTTGTAGATCAGAAGAAGATTTACCACCATGTGACTCTGTTATTAGGACGGTGGTGGATCCTGGTATACGTTTACTCTTAGCTTGGCTTTCTGATGGAAACGCCGGACTCCTCAGCTTGGGAGACTCTGCCAGGGAACGAATCTTCCGCTGTACATCGCAGTCCGATATCCAGGAGCACCTCCCATCCACGATGACGCGGTAAACTATTTAGAGGGGTCCGACGGTAAACTTTTTAAACGATTTAAGTATGTGAGTTAATCAAGATCTTTGGATAAAATAGTCGAAAAGCTTTCAGGAAGAAAAGGAGTTGTATTTTATCACGCACAATTTATTTTGGTATACATTCCTGCCATTACATTGGTACACAACAATCACTAACGAAATTTCACTTTCTTAGATACTTGGACAGTCCGTTTTCCTGTGCGGACTCCAGCATATATGCCACTCGTTCCTTTCTCTCGCAATCGTAGTCCATGGTGGTGGTGTTGTGCGAGTATGGTAGGGCGTGCGAGTCTCATACCGTGTTCTGTAAAACAACTACAGCAGCGTGTACAGCTGATTAACTTTATTTACGAACACGGCCGCCGAACGTGTAGGTGGTCGTCCTGGGAGACGCTTGTATTCTCTTGTTGTCCACTCTACTGTTCTTTTCGCCCATCTGCCGTCTGTTCTTCTCATTATGTGACCGGCCCATCTATGTTTCGCTCTCGATGTATATTATCTTGAATCTCGAAGATGTGACAGATTTTAAAAGTCAGAGCTTCGCATTCGCTAGACAATGAAAGTGCCGGTTATATTTCAGGTGACATCGCTCAAGCCCACGGATCTCCCTCATATGAGGGATCTCGAGCCGGTTAGACGCGAGGCTACGTGGCGCGTCCCCAGGTGGCGGATAGGGGGTTAATCGCGGACCAAAAGCCACCTTTGCTTCCCTGAGACGCAGGTGTATCCAGGGGATGGACTCCCTGTTTCTGCTGCGCCGATTTGGCACATACTTTCTGTATTTGCTAGGCGTATTCATGCATGCGTGTGTGGGTGCGTTCTCGCTTTATGCGGATTGTATTCTACGAGTCAATTCGGCCAAAAGCCTGCAATCAAGTGACAGGGAAGTATATGGGAGACGGTTAGGAGTCGCTTCTAACAAATAAGCTCCATGTCACCTCTGGGAGAGCCTGGCAAGCTACCCGTGAGTATAACCAGTTCCCACGTTCAGAGCCTAGCAAGCTATACGTGGGTATCAAACATGCTAAACACAGTAAAAAAAAAAACGGGCTTCATTCCCCTGACCCCGAAAGAGCCCCCAATTTCGCAGCGTTGGGTAGGACGAGTACGGAGAGGCTGCTAAAATCTTAGGGCCAATGGAAGCTGCCTGGATCAAGAACACCCTTCTTGAACAACAACACGGTCTTGCTGGTCTTCCACTGAGTTGGAACCTTGCATTCAGACAGGTAACGTGTGAAAAGCCGAGCCGGTGTGCTTACGAGGACTGGCGGAAGGTTTTTCAGATGTTCTGATCTTATCCTGTCCGAACCTGGTGCTGTTCGATTTTTCACCGACGAAATGGCATGTTGGATTTCGGAAAGGAGAACCGGCGAAACCGCATATCCATCTTCTTTTATTTCATAAGACGGAGATGGACGTGGCTATCGAAGAGATCTGAGTAGTAATCGTGGATGATTTTCTCTACTGCCTTTCTGGACGCTGTTATTGTTCCGTCTGGGGGTCGGAGTGCAATCATCTTGGCCATGTAATTGGCGAAATTTCGATGGGCTTTGCGAGTGCTCTTCCCAGCCTCTGCAGCTTTGACCGTTACTTTTGCTCTTCTCTCTTTAAGATCTTCTTTTATCGCCAGTCTGCATTGTTTCGCAAGCTCGAACGTTAGTTCGCGGTTGCCTGCAGCTCGTGCGATTCCACGCTGGCGTATTAGCTAAAGAATTTGTGGGAACAGACTTCTCTTGGTGGCTTTCGAACCCTCAGCTTTCATAGCGCTAACGTGAAGATGTTTAATGAGCCGATCATGTTCCTCGTCGATGTTAGCGACAATGGCATCCTCCCAACAGCCGACTAATGAGTTGAATAAGTCCCAGTTTGTGGTGGTTTTGGGACTTCGGCTTTTGAATTTAGCGGATTTTTCTCCTTTTCGCGAAAAATAAAATCTTGCACGAAGAAGACGGTGGTCTGATCCCGTGTAAAATTTTGGGACAATAGCGACGTCGGTTAGGCAAAACTTTCTATTAACTATGATGTAGTCTATTTCGCTACGGGACTTTCCATTGGGAGATTCCCACGTCCAGCGTTGAGGGTGGGGCTTCTGGATATGCGAGTTACCATGGATGGTCTTGGTGGCCATGACAAACTCAGAGAGCCGCTCACCCTATTCGTTCCATTCTCATCCGTCGGTTCCAATGTGACGCTCCTCAGACGTTCTTCTTGGTCCAATCTTGGCATTGAAATTAGAACTTCTTCAAGTCTATGTTTAACGCTTTGCCTTCTTCCGCGTTATAGTTTGATGTTAGCGCGTAAACGACGAAGGCTGTCAAAGCCGCTATTGATTAAAATCTTTTTAATCGTAAACATTCGATTCGGGTTGTAAGCTGTTCAAATGAATCGATGTTCATGGACAAAACTGTGTTGACGAGAACGCGGACACCACCTAGTCCTCTACGGCTGCATGTTCCAAGAAACAGTTCTTCCCCGGGTCTCATACACGACTTGTCTAGGTCAGGCCGATGATGCCATACCTTATCCTTCTTGCTTTCATGAGCAAGACTTCTATCGAGGACTCGGATGCAAGTGTACGTGCATTGCAGGCGCAGATCGTCACCGTAGTTATTCGTGATCCAAGCAGCTTCCATTGTCCCTGAGTTTTTAGCAGCCTCTCCGTACTCATCCTACCCAACTCTGCGAAATTGGGGGCTCTCTCGCGGTCAGGGGAATGAGGCCCGTTTTTTTTTTTACTGTATTTAGCATATTTGATACCCACGTATAGCTTGCTGGGTTCTGAACGTGGAGGCTGGTTTTGCTCACGAGTAGCTTGCCAGGCTCTCCCAGAGTGGACATGGAGCTTATTTATTGGAGGCAGCTCCTGACCGCTTCCCATATACTTCTCTGTCACTTGATTGCAGGCTATTGGCCGAATTGACTCTTAGAATACAATCCGCATAAAGCGAGGATGCACCCACACACGCATGCATGAGTACGCCTAACAAATACAGAAACTATGTGCCAAATAGGCGCAGCAGAAACAGGGGCTCCATTTCCTGGATCCACTTGCGTCTCAGGGAAGTAAAGGTCGCTTGTGGTCCGCGATTAACCCCCTATCCGCCACCTTGAGACGCGCTACGTATCCTCGCGACTAACGGCTCGAGATTCCTCATATGAGGGAGATCCGTGGAGTTCATAGATATCCAATAATATTAACGAAATGTAAATCTTTGAAGGCAACAGCTTTTTTTGAGTACACATCTTCAGTAGCATTCAGTTTTTCCGCTACAATCCGTGCATATAAATAACAAAGATTAAGTCTTTGCGCAGTCCCTGAAGGTACATCTTGCAACAGTTCCCCGGATCGACTTTCTATTAACCTCGGCGTTGAAATATGAATGCGTCGTTTTCTTGTTCAGCAATCGCGAGGTTGTTGAACAGTATACGTTTACTTCCATGCCATAACACACATACAATACAATCATAGCTGACGTTTCAGCAGATTCGCCTTCTTCAGTGCCTGGAAGGGGACACTAATAAGCAGCTTACTAGGTCAAACACCAATAACACTTACAAAAAGACGAAAAACTCCATTGCAATTACATGATCAACAGCTTCTCGAAAAACTCACCGCTTTTTTACATGACTTCCAATGAGGAAGGTTAGAACAGCTGATTATAGTCGTATATGGTTGATGACTGCGCCACCCCACATCAGAAATTGATCCGAAGATACGGGGCCAGGTCGCGTGTAACCTCTGGGCATTCCTCTCAGCTGTTCATTGCGGGATTTTAGGCATTTATCAAAAAAACCTCAAGGAGTTTGCGCGTTGGTGTCTTAGCCTCCTGTGCGAGGATATTGACTTTGACTTCAAAATCGTCTCCGCTATGCTACGGTGACTGCATGACTTCAGGTACTATATACCTGGTCTCTTGTAGTACTTGCTGAGGTTAATATATTAGAGTAACGGGCAGACCTTTATGTGTCGGCATGAAGGAACACCTAGATGGCAAACGAAAAGCATGACAAAGCACTCCACTAGGGACGCACAGGATACAAAAGCATAGCGGAGACGATTTTGATACAAAAGTCACATTCCTCGTACCGGATGCACAAACACGAACGCGTAAAGTTCAAAAGGTTTTTGAATAAATGCCACAAATCCTACAATGAATAGCAGGGAGGAGTGCACAGATATCACACGTGATCTCGCCTACACCTCATCGATTGCTGATGTGGATTAGTGCAGACATTAACCACATACGATTTCAAGAAGCTGTTGACTGTTGACTATGTGATGGTTAAAGCGTTTGACGCAGTAAATTGCAAATCACTATATCCTTGCAGGCTCTGAAGGCGCTACCTTCGAAACGTCGCTTACTGTTCTATTGTTCAGGGTAATAAAAGGATAAAGGATAAAGCTCTCGGCGTTGTTCAATCCCTGAGGGATGCGCCATGCATTCGACTTCATTAAGTATCATTGGAGGTGATTGAATGCATATCTGGCCTTTACAATGACTCGCGGTGGCCTGCCGATGTATCGAGCCAGTGCTGCTATCCTCCCAAACAAGCCTGGTACTAATTCGCCGACCCCGGAGGGATGAAGGGCTTGGTGGGCCATGGGCGCATTCCACGTGCGTGTCGCAGTGGCGCCTCTAACCACTGCGCCACATGCGCCCTATCTGTTCAGTGTAATACAGTTCTAAATATCGCAACTTCTACGTGCATCACAAGAATCGTGTACAGTGATTCTACACATTTTACCCATGGTTGTTCTCTCTTTAATAGTTGTTAAGCTTCTGTACCCTACATGGGACTGGGTAACCAGGGGCTTATTTTCGCTACTGGATCATGCTTTTGCACGATCACTTTATCTTTTTGCGATATTACTATGGATATATTACGTCTACCTCTAACGGTTAAAGTAGCCTATTGAATAAAACTTGTTTACTTGCTACGATTAGGTGAATTTTCTTGAGTAGAGCATTTTTTGCGTGCAGTCTCTGACTGTTTAACTAGAAAATGGGAGGTGTTCTCACCTGCCTGCAGCTTCATCTGAGCCTTTCCTTAGAACTGAATGAACCACTTATTTACATGTTTTTATTTAGTCTGCAAATCCCAGCACTTCCTGAGTTCGATTTGCTTTCATCTCACCATTTGTCCACTTAGACCTTCGAATATTTCGCGTATCGCTTCGGCTACTGCATAAGAATTGTTATCTTTTTTTATGAACGTCGTTGAGTGCTGCTTGAATCGATTCTCCTTTTAATTTTCGACATATATGAACAATAGCGTTCCCGAGTGCACTTGAGTAGTTAGATATCGTTTGCCAAGTGGTCTGACGGGACCGAGTTGTCACTGTGCCCACTATAGAAGGTTCGCTAGCCCGCGAATTTATCACACGGGACATTTCATTATTAGCGCACAGCAAATCGTAAACTTCGTTAATTAAACCTTATACGCATAACAATAATGGTCACAACAGGACCTTGCCAGTGGAAAATATAAACGCTAACTTGAGTAGTAACTAGAGACGATAATATGAACGACAAGGAACACAAGCATTGCTCACGCATCTTTAACCACAGCGATAAAGCGATCTGATAGAAAAATGAAGCTATTATGTATTGTCGGCTACAAAGCATTGCCGGCGGAAAGTGGGAAAGAACATTTTCATAGATCCAGAAATAAATAATAGCGAAACTCATATCCGATTTGTGGATGCGGGAAGCATCTAGTAATCCTTCTTCTCAGTTGTTGAATTCACAGATCTGGTTGCCTATGCACAATTGGTGTTTGAAGAAAATACTAGAGTCGCTGAAAAGGCGAAAGTTCGGTGAGAATCAGCATGTTTCTACTTTGCGTCTTCACTGAGTCAGTTCTCTTCTACCATAAAATGTTGGAGACTGTCTTTGACAGAATGATGTCGAATATGCGAATTTTTCTTCTGGCAATAGAAGAGTCAGCAAATTTGCTGTTGTTCCGTGTTACATTCGCGAAAAGTCCTGTATTGGGTTCGTATATAACGTCATTACTCATTAGTGAATGGTTTCTTTGCTGTCATGCGTCTTTTCGTGATAGGCAGTGTTTAGAAAAAGGCTAGGGTGTTCTATACAATGACTACTTCGTCCCAAAGCTAAATATTATGCGAGTTGTTTGGTAATCATCAGTAGAATGTGCTAATATGTCCTTCTCAGGCAATAGATAACTTCATATTCGAACAATTTATTAACACAAAAACAAATTCGTCAACATGTTGGCTCGAAAGTCTTATTCTTAGGTCTTTTTATGAAATGCCTTCGCGAAGCCGATACGTTTCTGACCGAAATCGTGGATGTTACAGTAGGTACGAATCCAAGCTTCGCCCAGAATCCAATCCATAGCCAAACTTTCGGATAGAATCTCGTAGAAGGCAAGCACACACTGAACATTGTATGATTTCTATGTACTAGGCAAAGAAGGGACTGTTAAGAGTGATGATTGATACATAAATTTAGCACGCCTTCTACATGAATAACGACTATTCAGCACTAATTGGTTCTGTGTCTGTGGTGGACCACTGACCTGTCCCTCTCCAACACCAATGTCGAGTACGTATTCTTCTGGCGGTATATTGTACTTGACACTATTGATGGTTAACACCAGGTTGGGTTGAGTTTTCGTTGTCGAACAGTCGACGGTGTAGAACTTGTTCAGTGAGTCATAAAGTGCACCTGTCTGGTTAACTATTACTTCTATGGCTTTGGTTGGTGCTCCAATCCACGAAGATCCGGTGTCGGAAACCACCTGTAAAGATCAAAGGAAGATTCCGACGATTTCAATGCACCTCGTTAACAAAACAAGGTAAGTAGCCAAATTGTGCAAAAATTTATACAAAAGGCATCTCCAAACCTGCTCTCACCATGTATGATGTTGATCTTAAAACAATGCAATTGTTTACATGAAAATTTCACTAGGCCAATACCACATGCATCATCTGCACCACATGTAATCCTGTTGATCGTCGATTAAATTTTAGCCTCTAGCCAGCGCGAGTAAATTTTCTATTTTTCCCTGCAGCGTGCAAGTGTAAATCAATGGTTTTTGCTCGCTCTAGAGAATCGTTGATCATCATATCCCTCTTTTAGGCTTTTCGTGAAAAACTCTCACCATAGTGTCGGTGGTCTTCCTGCAATGCGTTCGACATCCTAAGGAATCCAGTCAATAACGGCTCTTGTCCATTGGTTGTCATTCATACGCATTACGTGTCCGTTCCACCGTACCTTTGACTGTTTGGTGTACAGAACGGCATCTATGATTTTTCATCGTTGACGCAGATCGGAGCTACGAATCCCATCCCTTACTTGTGTGAAACGGGATACTCCTACCATAGTCCTTTCGACTGCGCTTTCAACAACGGTGAGTGATCTTTCATCCTGCTTGCGTAGGGACCAGATTTCTGACGCATAGGTTAGGGCAGGAAGAACCGTTGAGTCGAAAAGGTGGGCACGGAGTCGGGTGTTCTTTGTTCTCTTCACTACATTCTCGGTGCTCTAGAATGCTCCCGAAGCCGCTCCTTTCCTTCTACTCAACTCTGGAGCTAAGTCGTTCATCATATTGATTTGCCGACCTAGATAGACATAACTGGAGCATTCGGAGATATTCGTTCCGTTGAGCGTGAATGGGGCAAGCAAAACCAATACGTTCTTCATGAACACTGTTTTCTTGAGATTCAAAGACCAAAAGAGTCGAAGACCAATCTTTCCAGACGCTTTATCAAAGTCGACAAGCACTGGTCCCACTTCGCCAATGTTTGTTATTATAAGAACCATGTCATTTGCAAAGGGAAGATGGTGTAATTGCCAACGATCGATTTTCACTCCTATATTATCCCATTCCAATGTTTGCATGACGTTCTGGAGGGTGACGGTAAATAATTTTGGCAAGATTGTATCTCCTTGCCTAACCCCTCTTTTGACGTCAATGCTTAGATCGTCGTAGAATGTTGATATCTTGGTTGTGAAATTTTTGTAGAGCTCACGGAGAACCTTTATGTACTGTCTAGGGGCTGCTTGACTATCAAGACCTTCCATGGCTGTCCCGATCTCAGATGAATCAAAGGCATTTTTTAAATCGATGAAAATGAGACAGAGCGGTCTTTTGTACTCTCGAGATACTTCAATGAGCCTTGTTAACGTGTGAATGTGGTCCATCGTACTAAATCCTTTTCGAAACCCTGCTTGCTCACATGGCTGTCCTTCGTCCAGTGTTCTGTCACTCTTGCTTAGTGATGACTCGTGTAAAAAGTTTATACACGATAGACAGCCAGCATATTGGGCGATAGTTGCCTATATCGTGTAGGTTACCCTTCTTGAACAATAACACGGTCTTGCTGGTTTTCCACTGAGTAGGAAGCATGCATTCAGACAAGTAACGTGTGAAAAGCCGAGCCAGTGTGTTTACAAGGACTGGCAGAAGTTTCTTCAGGTGTTCAGATCTTATCCTATCCGGACCTAGAGCTGTTTGATTTTTCACCGACGACATGGCATGTCGGATTTTGGAAGAGAGAACCGGTAGTACAACATATCCATCCTCCTTTATTTCATATGACGGAAGGTGGACGTGACTATCGAAGAGATCTGAGTAGTAATCGTGGATGATTTTCTCCATTGCCTTTCTGGACGCTGTTATTGTTCCGTCTGGGCGTCGGAGTGCAATCATCTTGGTCTTGTAATTGGCGAAGCTTCGGCGGGCTTTGCGAGTGCTTTTCCCAGCCTCTGCAGCTTCGACCATTACTGCTGTTTTTCTCTCTTTAAGATCTTCTTTTATCGCCTGTCTGCATTATTTTGCAAGTTCGGACGTTAGACCGCGGTTCCCTGCAGCTCGTGCGACTCCACGCTGGCGTATCAGCTCGAGAGTTTCTAGAGAGAGAGAGGGAGAGAAAGAGAAAGAGAGAGAGAAAGATAGATATAGAGAGAAACGTTTCTTGACGACTTTCGAACTGTCAGATTTTATAGCGCTAACGTGAAGATGTTGAATTAACCGATCGTATTCTTCGTTTATGCTATCGACAACGGAATCTTCCCAATATCTAGTGAACTGAATAATCCTCAGCCAATGGTGGCTTCGAAAAACTTCTTTTTTGAATTCAGTGACTTTTTCCCCTTTCCGCGAGAGATGAAATCTTGCACCAAAGAGGCAATGGTCTGATCCAGCGCAGAATTTTGAAGCAGCAGCGACGCCTGTAACGCAAAAGGTTTGATTTACTATTATGTAGTCTATTTCGTTATGGTAGTCTTTATTGGAAAACTTCCACATTCAACGTTGAATTCAAAACTTCTGGAATTGTAATTTATCATGGATAGGCTTGCCGGTCATGATAAACTCAGAAAGCCGCTCACCCTGTTCGTTCTATTCCAATCCATGGGTCTCAGTGTGACGTTATTCTTAGTCCAATTTTGGCGTTAAAATCTCCAATGATGACCTCGAAGAATATGTGACCTTCTCTCTTGATCTTCACCAACCCATACAGAAAGCTCGTACTTGTTCTTCGCCATCGTTTGATGTCGGCGCGAAAACGACGGTGGTTGTCAAAGCCGGTATTGATTCATATCCCTTTAATCGTAAACGTCCGATTCGAG
Organism: Angiostrongylus cantonensis; assembly: GCA_009735665.1. Lineage (NCBI taxonomy): Eukaryota > Metazoa > Nematoda > Chromadorea > Rhabditida > Metastrongylidae > Angiostrongylus > Angiostrongylus cantonensis. Next base: position 392,592 of record MQTX01000107.1, read on the forward strand.
TTCTTAGTTGTTCGAATGAATCGATGTTCATAGCCAAACTTGCGTTGACGCGAATGCCGACTCTGCCGGATCCTCTATTGTCGCATGTTCCGAAGAACAGTTCTTCTGCAGTTTCACAGACGGTGTTGAATGGGTGGCGCCGTCTCCTCTCGGCCAGGCCGATGATGCCATACCTTATCCTTTTTGCTTACACGAGCAAGACTTCTATCGAGGACTCGGATGCAAGTGTACGTGCATTGCAGGCGCAGATCGTCACCGTAGTTATTCGTGATCCAAGCAGCTTCCATTGTCCCTGCAGATTTTAGCAGCCTCTCCGTACTTGTTCTACCCAACGGTGCGAAATTGGAGTTTCTTTTGGGGTCAGTGGAATGAGGCCGTTTTTTTAATGTGTTTAGCATTTTGATACCTACGTATAGCTTGCTCTGAACGTGGAGGCTGGGTATGCTAACGGGCGGCTTTCCAGTCTTTCCCAGAGCAGACATGGATCCTAGTTGTTGGAGGAGACTCCTAACTGCCTTCCATATAATTCCTTGTCACTTGATTGCAAGCTTTTGGCCAAATTGACTCGTAGAATACAATCCGCATCAAGCGAAAACGCACCCACACACACATGCATGAATACGCTTCTCAAATATGCGCCAAATCGGGACAGCAGGAAGAGGAAATTCATCCCTGAATCGATCTGCGTTTCAGGCAAGCAAAGGTCGCTTTAGGTCCGCGATTAACCCCATATCCGCAACCTCGGGAAGCGCCACCTAGCCTCCTATTAACCGGTTCGAGATCGCTCATGTGAGGGAGATTCGTGGGAGTCAATACCGTCGTTTTCATTTTTGGCTTGTCACTCTCGCCCAAGTAAGGCTTTTGCTAGAATTATGGCTAAGGTGGCAGCATCCGTTACTTCTTCTTTAGTTCGAATCTAGTGGACTGGAGCAGAGTGCGAATGGAAGTCGCATCGAGACGCTATCCAAAATAAGATGTGTGCTGCAGGGCGTCCACGATCAGTCTTCCTTGGCCTTCAACCGCGATTAAGTGAGTGTTAGTCTTAAAATTTCTAACCTTCTTTTTCATGCAAGTAGTTTCCTATTCGCCTACTTTTTCGAAAGAAACGTTGTAGTCGACCATTTTTCATGGGCTAGATAAACTAAAAAGTTTCCCTCCACTCCGTTCAAAAAGTTCACCGTCATTTATAACTCGCTAGCATTTCCAAAAGCAATGATTCAAAGAAAAACCTGCCAACCTTGTCCAACTCACCTGTTCGCTTTTGTTTTGCGAAAAGCTCCCGATAGAAAAACCTTCAATAGGAAACTGCCAATACGCTTCTTTGGAGAGTGGAACGTAATTGATTTCCGATTGACAGTTGCTGGTATCGATGGCACCGAATGTGATTAGACCCGCGTTCCCAACTTTCGTTAAGTCCTAAATTTTATTCTACACGACCGAAAATTTTGATCCATGTGATGGGCGGGCTTTAGTCCAATTGTGAATAAATACAATTGTTGTGCTGTTTTTATTCCAAATCATAAAACCCATTGAAAACCCCATAAAATAAGGAATAAAAGATTTCGTAAAAAAGTGCTGTACAGTGCTGTACAACACGAAAAGAAATTGAGTCTGTCCAGGACTATACCACCTGCATTCGTGTTAATCACCGAGTCTCTCGATGGAAAAGCAGCAAAATTGTACGTTCGACTCCTTCGCATTCCACAGTGTACAGAGAGGTTCGTTTCTTCGGGGGACACGAACATTTTTCATGAAGGCGCTTTATTTTTGCTGTCCCTGACCAAGAAGTAGGTAAACCTAGCATTTACTCTTTCCTAACACACAGTCGTAGTAAAAACTCTTTTTCAGTTCGTGTTTTGCTTGAGAAATAAAACCCCAACTCCAATTCATTCACATCCAACGGTACTTAATGAAGTCACATTTTCAAAGATTGATGAACGTCGCGTCGGAAGCTTTATTCTTTTATGCCATCACACTTTTCACGAAGAGTAGTCTCTGCATGCTTTTTTTGGCTTCACTGGTCAGAAAACGATTAACTATGAGCGGTCACCACTTCCATTACGGTGCCACAAAGTCGATGTCGAACAATCTTTGTATGTTTAATATTGAAACCTCTTAAACATCATCGAACCGGAAAACCTAGTGTTACACTTAGTGTTTACATTTTTGAGCTTAGATAGAGATGCCTATTTGGCTAACGTTTCGACGTCTTCGTCTTCATTAGACCCGACGACCGCTATCGATAGTCCACAGTCGTTCCTCTTATCGATGTGGCGTCTTCGTCTCGCATCGAACTGGATCTTCCTCAGTTGAGCATCTCGAGTGAACCGTACACAGCCGGCGACAGTCTTTTATACAAGGCGGTTATTGTTGATATGATTACTAGTTGATGATAATTTGCTTTTCCACCGATAATCCACCGTGCAGTAGTTGGCATTTTGTTAGCTAGCACATGGTGAATAGCAAAACAATGCTTTTGAAACCCACCTTCAACTTTCCAAGTAAAATAATCAACATGCGTTTATATTGTTGAGCTTATATGAGGTTAATAGAGATGTTTATTCTGCTAACGTTTCGACGTCTTCACCTTCATCAGAGCCGTCTCCTGATGTGGCGTCTTCGGCTCGCATCGAACTGGATGTTCCTCAGTTGAGCATCTCGAATGAGGCATACTTACTCGGCGATGCTCTTTTCTGGCTTAATGCGAGCGGGGAACAGCTGTGGACCATCGACAAGGATCGTCGGCTCTAAAGAAGACGAAGACGTCAAAACATTGGCAGAATGTAACAAGAATAAACATCTTTATAACCTCGTGCAAGCTCAACAATGTAAACACGAAGTTTAATGGATTTCCGATGAGGTTGTAGAGGTGCTTGGCTGAAAAGGCTACGGTTACCCTGACCTTTCTTGTTTTCTGAAGAAGGTGAGATCTGCTAATCCAGAAAGCAGCGAATTATTCGTCAATACCAAGGTTAGTAGAAGGTTGATTTTGGGAATTGCAACTATTTGTGCTAGTCCGAAAATGGAACGCTGTTTTTATTGCGGGAAACTGTCGCGTTACCAAAGCATTATCTGGTTAGAAAGAACAATTGTTTCTACCAAAATTGCATTATAATACTAATTTTTCGTTTACTGTAATTTATTCGTTTGAAATTTATAAGCTGAGTTTCTTTTCTTGATACTGTGCGTCTTCTACAAACTGTTCACTCGAGTCATCCCAAATAGGATCGACAGAACACAAAGCGAAAGATTTCCATATAAACAAGCAAGGCTTCGAAAAGAATTTAGCACGATGGACCACATCTACACGATAACAAGACCCATGGAGGTATCGCGAAGGTACAATAGACCGCTTTGTCTTACTTTCATCGATGTAAAGAAAGCTTTTGACTCAGCTGAGATACAGACAGTCACGGAAGTACTGGACAACCAGGCTGTCCCTTCTCAGTTCATAAAGATTCTTTGTGAGTTATAAAGCAAACTTTGTAAACAAAATATCACCATTCTACAGCGACGTTAACAGTGACGGCAGTAGAGGCGTAATGGAAGGCGATACCATTTCACTAAAAGCTTTTTCCGTCACCCTCTAGAACGTCACACGGACAATTAGCCAAGCGGAACGAATATTTTTCGAGCTTGATAATGATAGTAGAGGGTTGGTCTTCGCCTTAATCTCACCAAAAACATGTCTTTGAAAAACTGATTGTTTTCGTGTACCTCTTTCGTGTTCAACAACTAGGATATCTTCAAATACTCCAGCTACGTCTACGTAGACTGAAATATCAACATGATAAACGACTTAACTTGAGTTGAACAGGAAAAAGAGAGTGGTTTGGGAAAGTTTTCAAGCGCATCTATAGTGTAGTGAAGAGACCAAGAAACACCCGATTCCGTGCCCACCTTTTCGACTACACGATTCTTTCTGTCTTAACATATGCTTCAGAAAACTGGTGATTCCGTAAATAGGATATCACTCGGCGTTATTGAATGCACATCCAAAAGACGATGCTAGGTGTATCCCGTGTCACGCAGGTGAGGGAAGGGACGCGAAACTCCGTTCAAAGTCAAAGGCCAGGAATCAAAAATGCGCAGCAAAATGTCGAAGATAAAATAGGCTGAAAACGTAATGCGTATGAGCGACAACCGATAAGCAAGAGCCGTTCGTGACTGGATTTCTCGGTATGTCAAATATATTGCGTGAAGACCACGGACGCGATGGTCGTAGTTCTTCAGGAAATCTCTAGAAGGCAGACATGATACTTAAAGAGTCGTTAGGGCCAGCGGGACCTGCTCGGTCATTATTTCTCGCTTCAGTGAGAAATGGAAGGTTTCCCCATGATCATCGAGTGGCTCGATGATCATGGGGCAACAAATGATGCACGTAGACGGTAGAGAGAGTGATCTGATAGTTCCCGGTACGGTGTATCTGTTGTAAAGCGTTCGAAGGCGAATATATCGCCGATACGAGTAGGTAGCTTTGTAGCCGTATAAAAGATCATTTAGATGGTAAGCGTAGAGTTGAAAAAATGTCCAGTTGTGCCAGAGTGGGACACAGACACATAAGGGGAAGATTTTGAAGTAAAAGTCACTATCCTCTTAGAGGAATCTAGGACTTCAGCGTCTATAACCCTCTAGAGCTCTCTAGAAATACCAAGAATTTGAAAAACGAACCGCAGAAAGGATTTGGGAATGCCCCTTTGTCACTCGAGATCCCACTCAATTTTTGAGACTGATATTTCAACACGAAAGAGGTTTATCAACGTTCCATGTGAGCTACAAACAGTTTGTTTTTGCGTGGAAAACTTAGTGGACGACTCATGGACAGCGGTGAGTGTGCAATGGAAATGTTTCGTTTTCACTAGGGCTAAAATTGCGCGTCATTGCTTTTCCGTTCAGGTTACAGAGGTGTTTGGCTCACTAGGTTGCAATTGACTTGACCTTTTCCAGACATTGAAGAAAATCATGCCTTCTGTAACACCACCTATTGTGAATAGATAATAATAGCAACCTTAATTAGAAAAGTAACAAGTATTTGTGTTTGGACTCAATGCATGGTTGAGAATCTGGTAGCCGAAAGAGGTATAATCCAAGTTTAACACATTTTCTGGCCGATCTCACCTTTTTGTCCATCCAAACGGTGAAGAGAGGGGCGTCGAGGTTCAAGAGGATGTTTTGTAGAGGAGAGGTGACCTAAAAGACTCACTATTTCATTCCGAAACATTTCCATTCTTACCTCTAAAGAAATAAGCGTCTTGTTCTCGGAAAGTGTGAAATTCACCTTGCCTACGGTAATCGTTGGCCAACCAAGCCCTAGGATACCGTCAATGGGAATGTTGAAGAAGGCCTTGTCGGCTTCCGTAACATGAATAAACTCTTGATTTTTGATCGTCGCACCTGTAACGTCGACATCAATCACTATTTTTTAGATTCTGTGGTGATAAACCGGAAAAATAGTCTAATAGAAACACTGAAAAAACTGGTGTTATGTAAATGGAAATCTATGGGATACTTTTCGGCATTAGCACGAAAACCCTAAAAGAGGTATGGGCAGTCAAAATCCTACAGCAACTTCCTTGCTTTTGTTAATGAACTGACGAGGTGTTGGAATGGTACTATCGTTAGAACCACGGATTAATAAAGTAATAATTTCTTGTATAACTGTAATCGTACTTTCTAACTAGATTTTAGGTGATGAATAAAAGCTAGATGCTTACCGGCAAAGGAGACGACATCCTTCCCAACCCATCCACTACACGATCCAACTCCATGTGAAAGAGCGATCTGCTTCCATTGCTTACTGAATGTTGACGATGTTCTAGTGTTAAATCTGTGTCTGCGAAAACCACTGTCAGGAGCACCTGTGCAACCGAATGACCTGCACGTGATGTCGAACATCCAGAGATTCGCCGAACCGGTGTCTATCAGCAATGACATGTTTTGACCTAAAAACGTATACCATAGGCAAATTGCTTTTAATCTAAGAATACCTATGAATGGCATGGTCGATTAGAATGCTATAGGAAGAAATTGGCCTAGAGCTCACTGTTTTTCTCCGCCTGCAAGCTTCGCTAAGCACGCGGTGAACTACGTCACATCAATTTGCAAAGGAACAATTTAAATAATGGAAAACTATAAAAGTTTCTGAGATGGTCCTTCGTTTTAATAGACATTTAATATTTTTGCAAGAATTAATGGGTCGAGTTCTAAATCACTATTGAGACTACAACAACAAGGATGCTGAGACATCAGCAAGACTCTTCGTCTTAGCTGGACTTCGAACCTGCGATTTTTCCTACCAGAGGCTCACTATGCTGTCCCCACACCAACTAAGATCTTTGCCATGCTTTATTATCTGCTAGTGTTTTAGCCTTGCAGAACTATCGGCAATAACCCGTCAACGGGAATGATCTGCAGACCACAAATCTTCATTGACCGCAGTTAAGCTGATGCTGCAGTCGAAATGAAAATGTTTTAACTTTTATTTCCTATTCCTTTTTCTTAGAGTTTGCCTTTCAAAGCAAAGTTGTTGACAGATTCTTCAAGACCCTACTCTCAAACCTGGTGTTCCAACTGTAACATTCCCAAGATAGAGATCATTATAGTAGTCACGAAACCGGATCAACTGCTTCCTGGATGCATGACCATAACCACTCTTCTGCATAGATGGATTGTTTTGATCGGTTTTATTCCTAAATTACTCTGAAAACTTTTCCTCCTATTCCGCCTGATAAAAAACTGTGTAATGGACAATCGTTTAGTTTTTGTTAATTTCATGAAACTTTTTCGCACCGATCTCTAAGAATCGTATTAAAACATGCATGCGTAGGATTCTCACATCTTTATGTTATGGTAGGTAGCGAGTTACTTACTTACTTACTTACTTGATACTTGTATGGCCCCAACTCACTGGTTGTGCGGAGCTCGGCATAATTTCCATTTCCCGAAGATTTGCTGGTTAACCCATTGTGATTTCCTGGAATCCCGAGGTCAGACTGGCCAACGTCTGCCCCAGAGCTTCACCACCACGAGCAGTCGAAGCCCTTGTGGATCAAAGGGAGATTTACCACCATCTCTTACAGAGGCTTCCTGATAGAAACGCCGAATTTCTCAGCCTGGGAGACCCTGCCAAGAGGGTAAATCCTCTTCCTCTGTACATCGTAGCCCGACACCCGGGAACATCTCCCAGCTACGATGAGTCGGTAAACCGTTGGAAGACAGCGAGTGAATAAAATAGAAATTAAATAGCCGACGTAATGTGAAGCGCGCGAAAATATGTTTATTGTCAATGTATACGACCATCTGTAGTAATGAATTCCCAACGAAACAAATTAGATTAATCAGCTTACAAGAACAAGAAATGTCTTTTAACCATATGGTGACTTTTGCCAAACTAGCGGAAATAACGGGGCCGCGTTTTACGAGCCCGTTATAGAAGCACATATTAAAGTGATTAAAGGGATGCTCTAAAAACTTGCGGCTGTTTTTGTGGTTCTAAAACAGGAAAGATTGCCGTACGGCGACCATATCGGCTGCTTAAGCGGGTCAGGATCGGAAGTCTTCAGCGAAGCCCCACTGATGGCGCTTGTGAAGGTGAAGTAGGTCGACGTCAGATTGGCTGGGAAAATTAGGAAGTGCAAGAGACACGCTGCCACTAAGGGTGGGAGAGGACTAGTACGGATAAATAAAGAGAGCATGATGCCCTCGTCAACCATAGCTTGGTTATGGAAAGTCGGTTTTGTTAAAGCATTAATGAAATCAGTATGATAGCACGCTTAACGTGGATTGATGTGCAATATATAACGCTTTGTGTAAACCATGAGTTTTAACTGAGGCAGCAGCGAGGTTTTAGATGGATCATAAAAAGTGGACTGAAAATCGAAAAATTCTGTTTTCAACTTGGACCTGTGAGTCCACAAGTGGTGAATCCCACAAGAAAGCGCATCATGTCTAGTAGATGGTGCTGGCGGTCTCCCACGTTCAATATAGAATAGATCATTTGTCTCCTTAACGCAACATTCATTTTTCAACAAAAGATTGAAAGTGGCAAATTCCAGGAGACCAAAACAGAAGGCATTTTTTGAATCTTGACAGCAAACGTTATAACTATCCGACTGTTACGGATTCGGGTCTAATCGAGCATTATTCTGGAAAATCAAAATTTAAGTTTACTTCTGAGCCTTACTTCATGACACGGGCTCTGCGCGATCCAGTTGAGCGAAGCACCATCTCGTACGTCATAGCGTTAATTATGGTCAAGATCGTAGCGAGAACGATGACTTTCATTGCTAGGAGATAAAATTTCAAATATATTTTTTTACGTTAACAGAACTTTAAGAGTCGATATAGAAGTGAAGACAAAGGTTTCTAGTTTATTCTAGTCTAGTCGACTATATTTTCTCACAGTATTCGACCAATTATCACGTCGGCATTAATTGTTACTAACATCTGGTTACCAGATTGCATGCTGTTATCGCTTGTGTTAAGACAAATCGCAGTTACTTCTAGGATCAGCTTTGGCTGATTTTGGTGGATGAACCGTCGAGGACTAGGGTCGTCATGAAATAACACGACTTTGTTAGAAACTTTTGTCGCACCGGATCTTTCGCTGATTGAGCTATTTTTGAAATGTTTCGAGTTTCATTCGATCTCGCGCTGCCTGCTCAGGAATTCTTCTATCTCTCGGGGGTCGACAAATTGATACCAACCTCGTTTAGGAAGATGGCGTAGCGGAGGCCAGATGTGCACTCACTCACGTCTAACGATGCTTGATCAAGTCGAATGCATGACGCATTCCTGAGGAAATGGTCAGCTGCAGATAGTTTGTCCTTTGTTTTTTATAAAGTCGAAATGACTGAAATGTCGTAGAACTGAATTGACATCAGCGGACCGAAAAGGTGGATTCCGGGACTGCTAATTCATGGTATTGCAGTGAACTCGGCTGTAGGCGACGCTTAGGACAACGAAATCGCCATAAATTTCATCTTTACGTTAGATTCTCCTTGTGAAATCGAGGAACGGCTTCAGACGTTGATATCACATATATCCAGTGCACATAAGGTCTGTAGAGCTATTTATGAAATGTTACATTATGAAGTACCCTTTTATTTGAGCTGACTTACTCGAGATTACTACTTCGACGTTCTGGTTTAAAAAATCCTGAACTATTTCTAATAAGCAAATACTTGGCTCGGTTTATAAATTAGCTTTTTTAATTAAAACTAAAGGATACAAGAAAGTCACTGAATAAAAATAGTACGGCTCATCAGCAATACGTTTGGGCTCCGAAGAAAGCCAACTACTGAAACTTCAGCTACCAAATTCCGGGAATAAGTGATAACGGCCTTTTGCTGCTCAAATCAAAAAAGGCTAATTCGTAAGACAAAACAAGTTAATTAATACAAAGATTCGTCGCAAGCCGGCCTTTCCAACTATTCCTTTAAATGACCTGACGTCGCATATATCATATCATGAGCATTCAAGCACGTCTTTCTTTCTATGTTTTCCCTCGCATCTGTCATCCGGGAAGATCTTCCAACCTCTTTTGCATGTAGTTTTGCTTGCCACTCGAGTATTTCCTTTTCTTCGTCGTTAATATCCTTGAGTCCTATACAGCCAGTTTTTACTATAGTACTGAAATACTCTTGATAGGGCGCTCCCATATGGATTCTTGGCAGTGAGCTTATATCAAACAAATCTTTCTTCGGCTTCTCGACCTAGGAGAGGTGGAAAGCTTAGTGGGCCATTGTAGGGTTTAACTGGCACCGTGTTCGTGATGATCAGCATCAATAACACTGAACTATTTTTTCTTAAATATATATTTATTACCCATCCTTTACAAAACTTGGCACAGTGAACTTTCATTCCTAAAATGCCATTCTTGAAAAGAGGTTTTCTATGCAATAAATATACACTATTTGAATAGAGGTCAATAGAGGAGGTTAATAAAAGAATAGAGGTAAGAGGCACTTATTTCTACACTTCGCAAAATTCACGCAGTCGGAACTTGTTGCATACGAAACAAGCAATCAATTGATGTAACTGCTACCAAGCTGTCTTTTGTGTAGCCCAGTAGATCATAAAAGAAAAAGGGCTGCCAGTAACCGTCACCCAACTTAGCACTAAACGAGAATAGGAAATTTTTTGCGAGAGAAGCTTGTGCAAAAGATATGAGAATGAATTCGGCTTTACAAAAATAGATGGACACAGGTCGCATGTTATTGTTTTTATAGGGTTTCCGTCAGAAAGTTCGCTGTTGGTGTGGTATCTCCGCCCTCCCACATAATCCACAGTTTTGGTGAGCGTGGAAATTTGAAATTTGGTCACCGTGATCAAAAGCAATGCTAGTATCTTTCACTTCTTCTATTAAACGGTATAACAACACTTGAAATCTACTATCCAACAGACGGTTGGTTCACTTGAGAGGTTTAATTAACTAGTAGCTTTTTTGTGTTAATCGCGACATATGTATTAGTGATACCTTTGGCCATGAATTTATTCGGCTTTTAGCAGCCAGCAAAGTCACCTTGCGGGCTCGTCAGGTGCCCGAGTTGTATCTTTAAAGCGCTCAAAGACAAGTTTAATAAATAGCTTATAAGGATCCATGCTGGGTAGTTGTAAGCTGAAAATCTGAATTCTATCGTGTGGCTCTTGCCTTCCAGGTTATCGCTGGCGTTATATTTGTATTCATTAAGCAAAGTGTGTGACATTTATGAATTTTTTCTTTGGAACAATCCAAAGGATGTGGTTGCCTTGTGAAGAGTAGTTTGAAACACATACATTTGAATGAGTGGCCTGTACTGTCATTAGACGTCTAAGTGGACTACGCATCGTGTGATAAACTCGAGCTCAAAAACAATAACGTAGGCATATGAAAAACAGCGCTCAGGTTTTCTCGGGTTATCGGCAAATAGTTAGCCTTCTAATGGAGCCGACGTTCCTGACTTTCGTGATGAGCCTCAAGTGAACATTCACAGTTTTCAATTCCTTTTCCACTATGCGAGGGCTTTTCAAAAGCCACGCATTTTATGATCTTCTTTCCTCTCTTTCAAAACATGCGAACTTACTTTGTGATATAAACGGAGTTGCATTGTTTTGACTCTTATTTACTGCTTGTTTCCTTTTTTTCATAGCAGAGTATTATGTGAAACACTCCCACTCCACACTATGCAGTGCAATGAAAGAAAAATGAATAAGCACTAAGTAGAAGCCAAACACTGTGATTTTGACTGCAACTTCAGCTTAACTGGGTTCAGTGCCCATTTGTGCTCTCTTGATCAATCCCGTTCACGTGTGATTGGTGAAAGCTCCGTTTGAGTAAAAAAGTGGCAGAGGAAATAGCAAAGCAAGGGTGTTGATGGTGCAGTAAGCAACACGTGAACCCCGGAAAGGGTAGTCCAGCGTTCTAAGCCCAATTGATGCTTCGCATTATGCTCATATCTCCGCATCTTTGTAGTTGTTGTATTTTACATAGAAGGAGCTAACTAAATGATGCTTCAATAACTGGAAGACCAGTGAGGCTAGCGGTATTGCATTAATTTCTAGGAGAGAATTTCACTGTTACGAAATAAATAAACTTGTATCTGGCTCTCTAAGAATGTGTAGAAGCTTACTGCATAAGGTAGCCTCTCTCGTTAATGAACTAACACGAGGCTGATGAAAGGAGCTTTATCGAGGTAACGTTTCGACTTCTTCGTCTTCCTCATAACCAATGACCCGAGTCTATATCCATAGGTCTTGTCTTCTCGATGTGACGTCTTCGTCATCGCATCTAGTGGGATCTTCTTCAGTGGAGCACTGTTCGAATGAAGCAGTGCTCTATTATAAAGTGCGGTTGTTGTTTACACGACTATCTGTTGGTAAACATTTGTTTTCAACGGATAGTCGTGTCAACAACATCCTTCAGTGGTCGGTATTATGTTAACTAAAACACAGCAATTAGGAAAACAATAAATTTCAAACCGAACAACATTTAACTTTATTAGTAACAAACAGTACTTCCTTGGATTGTTAAGCTAACATGAGTTTGATAACGAAGTTCAATTGGCTCTGATGAAGACCAAGACGTCGAAACGTCAGCTGAACAAAACCTATGTCAATCACTTGCGAGATAAACACTGTGAGATTGTATTGAATTTTACCACCGAGGTTAAACGACAGTCGGCTTGAAAATTATGACTTTGTTTGTGCTTTGACTATTGGATCATCACGAAGGCTTCATGGATCCTTGTGAAAGTGGTGAACCGAGGGTGTTATCGGACCGGCTCAATGCTCATGATCTTCGATGTCACTGTCACTATGGTATCCAATTTCTGGTGTAGAAAATAACCGGTATTGTACACATGAGAGATTATGGGTAAAGCTGGGAAAAATTCACGATTAAAGGTAACTCCGCAGAGATTCAAAGATCGGAAATCACCGAGAGCGTCGAATTTGCATTTCACATTTCCAACAAAACTTTGAACCGAAAGTTGATTGCTCACCGTTTAATAGAATACTATCAAAAAGTTCCTCGTGGAGTTATGTCATGTTGGAGTGAGAGCGTCTTATATCAATTCCCAAGACCGACTTTCTGTTAACCTCGGCATTGATTGATAACTCGATGTTTCATTTCAATGAGCAGACACGAGGTTGTTATTATAGAATTCATTAGGGTACAATAGCTGACGTTTCGGCGGTTTCTCCTTTTTCAGAACCCGGAAAGGTCAAATTTTGATGCGATCTACTCAGTCAAGCACTTTCATAACCCTAGCAGATAAAACTTAACAAATAAATTTGCATTCGCGTAAGAAACAGCTTCATTTAAACACCTACCGTATATTTATTGTAAATATCTAAGTTAGTTGGTGGATAGCAGCCGCACAGAGTACTACATGGGCGACGACCGTGCCTGTGTCAGGTCATTGGATTAGCCTGAGGAATGGCGCCAGGTCACGCGTGATGACAAGACACTTTTCCTTGCCGTTCATTTTCGAATTTTTGGAATTGATCCAAAACGCTTCAAGAGTTTTACGCAGTGATGTTGTTTTCGATTCATGTATGAGGATAGTGACTCCCACTTCAAAATCTTCTCCGTTATGTTCCTGCATCCTATGCGCGCCTAATGGCGTGTTTGGTTTTAATTTACACTGACCGACTAGGTGTTCTTTTGTGCGGTCGCAGAGCGGTCTACCCATTTCGCCAACGTATTCGTACCCACACGCTTTGCGAGAGATCAAATAGACTGTACCCGAGCTCATGCAATCACCGACTCTACCGCTAGGGCAAATTATGCAGTTTTTCGTTATACATAGACGGTTACATAGGCGGTTGCGAACTAGCTGGGATCGGGTCTTAGAGTGTCCGGTGGTATTTCTATCACTCTTGCGGAATTCTCTAGACCGGCTCTTATTAAGCAACGTTTTATGGCTGCACTTATTTAGCTTCAAATAAAGGGCGAGAGGAGCGGCGCCTTGTTTTCGCTAGAATTATCGCTTTGGGGCGTAGTTTTTCCTCTATGCCTATGCCGAGAAGCTACAGTTTCGTAACCATTTGAAATGGCTATATGGCGCGCCAGTTTCCCTTTGCTCTCTACCTTCGCACACGTTGGCGGCGGTTCGAAACATATTTCTTATAAGCGCCCTTTTAGTGTGTGAGTGATGAGAGGAGAGGTAATGAACCAGTATATCCTTGCTGTTGGCGAAACGAGTAGACAGCTCTGCGTCCGCATAAAAGAACACCTTGTCGGTAAATCTATTGAAGTAGGAGTCACTATCCTCACGCACGAACAGTGCCACCTTATCCGAAAACTGCAGCTACCGTTGTCTAGGTGGAATAACCAACATGATGAACACGACCTAGCACGAGAGTTGGGCAGAAGGAAGCGACGTACTTCCAAGAGCATCGAGGTCATAGTAGAAAGAACAAGGACCGCACCACTCTGTCATAGTCTTTAAAGATAGGGATTTGCCTTCATGGAGCATTATACAAATAAGAAATAGTACGGGAGCAGATAGCACAGTGGTAGTGATGGCGGTGTTAACAAGAACGGTACTGGCTCGACCGCACTCCAGTCTCATCAGGCCTCCCATCTCTCCGAGGTGAAGAAACTGGTTCCGGAATTGTCCGGGAAAAAACGCTCTCTGCAACCCAAGTGGGAAAGCTGGGGGACCTTTATGGACGATGGATGCGAGAAAACGAATTGAGTGTAAGAAATGCTGGAACCCGCACAGTAGATGTGAAAAAAATGGTGCAAAAAATACAAATAAAGTAGAAAAAATGTGAAACCGTTAAATAATGAGGAATTTTTCTGCGAGGTCTCTTGTTGAGCGATCGTATAGAATTTGATGACATCAGAGACCTCAAAAAAGCGCAAAGATTGGCGATTAAAGAAACTGTTCTGGTGTTACAGTTGCAGAACAAGAAGCAGTTCCTATGGCATGTCGTAGGCTCGTTACCACCCTACCACTATGTGAAGGCTGTGTTACCTGGTAATGGCTTACTCTTAGCAAGACCTCTAGACGGAAACACCCGACTCATTCTCAGCATGGGAGGCTGTGCTGGGATAATTAACCCCAGCTCTACGTCGCAGTACGACACCGAAGAACACCCCCAGCCGTGATGATACAGTGAACCTTCGCAATATAAGCAAATATATAGTACTTATATGTTCTTAGCAGCAACAGTTCTAGTTGAGCTGATGCGAAGTTAGTATAAGCTGTCGGTTTTGTTTTTGTTTTTGTTAGTGTTTGCACGCAGTATTTCTACAGCATGGTGGTTCTCATATATCATGCGAAGTAGTTGAAGTTTTGACCGATATAACTGCAGCCATTAATTGAGAAGAGGTGCGAGGATTTTTCCTAAGCACTACATTCTGATAATTGCTCACACGGTGAGAGGGGAAATACTTCGAACGAAGATCGGATATCTTAAAAACCCACCTTCATTAAACCTCGTCAAGAATAACTAATAATTTCCTACATGACTGAGCTGACACGTGGTTGATATGAAAAAATTTTTACTTAGCTAGCGTTTAGGCGCTTAACCGCATCGACCAGATTCAATAGTCCACAGTTGGGTCGCTGCGGCGATGTGAGTATTCGTGTTTGTTGTCACGTTGAGTCGAATCTTAGTGGAGGGATCACATTTCAAATGTGGAACTTCCCTTGGCTGTGCCTTTCATACAGAACAGATGTTGGTCGATTCCCGATCACCAATGCGATCTGCTTTTTGTTCTTGCCGAGGTTTTTTGCAAATCGGTTTTTAAGATTTCGCCACTCTATGTGCCAACAATTCAACTACCGAGGGCTACAAGAAGCAGTGTGCGCTGAAAGTAGATCACATTGGATGCGGAGATCGATCTACACCCGTATTGTATAATAGGGGAGCATCGCCGACTGGAGTTCCTCATTCCAGTGGTACTCCTTCCTATGGATTCAACTTGATTCGACAACGAACAACCACATGGCGGCAACGGCCAATTGTGGACTATCGACTCGAATTGGCGTGGCTCCAAGGAAGGCGAATGCGCCGAAACGATAGTCGAATGAAGGATTTTTAATCTCAACCTTGTTTCAAGTCAGTCATATAAAAAATTAAGGGTGGTATAGTTCCCACAAAGCAGCTGACTTAATTTGTATTACGGTAAACGTGAAAAGGTTTTTCGAAACAGACCAGGGACGAGAAGCTTTGCTTTTACTAAAGACGCATTGGGTAATGGTGAGAAGGCTCAAACAAAGGAAGACACTTGACTTACTGAATAAAACATGGGCCGCTTTCTACTACATTATGTCCAAAAATGAACAAAGCCCGATTTACACGAGCGCAAAAACTTAACAACAACGACAATGGATGAATAAATATCACATCAGAATTCACTACGTAAAAGATCTGATTTCTTTCATTATGTCAAAGCATCATGGAATTTCACTGTGAACCAATAACAAACACCTTTTCGTCGTTCAGAATCACTACGCCGCGCCTTCAGCAAAGGTACTGACTTTAGACTCCCACTCTATGAAATGTTTACGACCCATCCATGATATTTTCATAGTGTACTGCTGGGATTATCAGTTTCCTCATTTCTACATCTGTTGTTTCCTTCATTATCTGTTGAGTACAATTCTTATCCAACAGTGGTGCAAAGGTGTGGCTCATTTTCTACGAAAGCTGTGACATTGTTGATGTTCTCTCTATTGCACTGCATCCAGCAGGAGTATTGAAACAATACGATCCCATGTACAATTCAAATCCATTTGATGTGGTAGGTGAAGTCGTGAATTCTTTTCCACCTTCCTTCATCTTATTGAAATCCCATCACCCAATATTTGACAGAATAATATTATTCTAAATATCGTAATTCCTATGTACTTAGTGGGTCACATATTATCTCGTTGTTCCCTCGTTGATAGTTGCCAAGTTTCGTTCCCTACATGGGGCTGGGAACCCAGGGGTTTATTTTTGCGATTGGATCATGCTTTTGAACATTCACTTTATCATTTTGCGATATTACTATAGATATATTACGTCTATCTCTAACGGTTAGAGTAGCCTATTGAATAAAACTTGTTTACTTGCTGCGATTAGGTGAATTTTCTTGAGTGCAGCATTATTTGCCTGCTGTCTCTAACTGTCGAACTAGAAAATGAGAGGTGTTCCTAACTGCCTGCAGCTTCATCTGGTCCTTTCCTTAGAACTGAATAAACCACTTATATATATGACCCTATGTACTTTGCGAACCATAGCACTTCTTGAGTTCGATTCGCTTCCCTCGCATCCGTCATTCATATAGGTATTCGAATAGCTTGCGTTTTACTTCGGTTTTTTTAAAAATGAATATCGTTGAATGCTGTTCGAGTTGATTCTCGTCCCAATCTTGGAAATATGTGAGCAAGGATGTTCCCACGTGGACTGAAGGAGTGCGCTAGAAAGGTGGTTGAAACAACACCTTGCTTCCTGATAGACTGCATCACTAACCAGTTCGCCTTTGTTACCCGTCCCACTTAAAGTGCGTTACTTAACCATATATACGTTACGTCAATTAATTCGTTGGAACATCGTTCGCCGAGTGAGCTGACGGCACCGAGTTCACACTGAGCTCAGCATAGAATGTTCGCCTTCGCACGATTTTACCGCGCAGGACTTTTCATTGTTACGACATAACAATTCTCAAACTTTGATACTTAGACCTCATAGATGTGAAAATGACAATAAAATAATAGTCACCTAGCGATAAGAGGACCTTGGCTATGAAAACTATAAGCGCTAGCGTGGTAGTAGGTAATGATGATACTATAGGCAAGAAGGAACATTACCATTGGTCACGTATCTTCAACCATAGCAGTAAAGTGATATAATAGAGAAAGAACGATATTATACGTCATTAGCTACGGTATATTCTCGGTGAGAAGTGGGACAGAATATTTTCACGCATCCAGAAATCAATAATGATGGATATACCTGGTTTGTGGATGTGCAGAGTATTTGCTAATTAAACATGGCTGAAAATCACAAGTGCAAGGTCACGAAGCAGGGATTACAGTTCTAGCGCGTAGATGGATGGGTCGCTCCTCTCCTAGGCCAAAGTGGCAAAGTGCAAAACGTGACTGGTACGCAGCCATTCGGGCAGTCCATAGGGAAAGAATTTTGCAGTTAATGAGATGAAGATAACTCAGTGACTAATAAAACAGTAATTTATTTAAGATTTGTTAGCGATTAATACGGCTTAATCGGATGGAGAGGTTCACAGCCACAGTCTACAAGACGAGGTGGAGATAACGGTAGGAACGACACAGGTTTAATGTGGTTAAATGAATACTATTAGCACAGGAAAAGTGCGGTAATATGGGAAAATAGGCACTGCTCGGGGAAATAGCCAGTACATAGGTGACCATTTGAACACTGTAAAATGAAGAGAGCGAAAGTAATGGATTTCCTTTGAGTGTCTTTAAGTCTCGATAAACAGCTATAACAAATGAGCTCATACAGAAGCGAGGCTGTCAAATAAAATCAGTGGACCAAGGAGTGGCCAAAATATTCCATTCACACGATGCTGATCTGCAGCAACAGCAATCTGTACCCGTTCAACTCTCACCGTCAGAACGTATACGGTCTCACCTGAACATTCGTCCAGGGTCTGTTATTACGGCATATTTTTGCCTTTTATTGCTTATCTAAAGTCTAACAGTATTAGGTCTACGCTATGAATACTAGGAGCACCTTTAGTTCCATTCGTCTTTGCTATCAATATCCGTTTCTGATGACCGTTTACGTCTGCAATTACGGATTTAAGGATTTTAAAGATAGAACTAGTTTTACGAGACGTACTACTTTTTCTGTGGACCTTGCAAATACTGCTAGCATCGAATTCGCTTCACCAAAAATATAACGATCAAAAGATAGGATCAGCTGGTCATGCAAACATTTTTCTTCATCAAGCTCTAACGTCGTTAACATCTTCAGCATGATATGGACCTAACGTAGCTTCCGTTCGGTCTCATTTCATACCATTGCTTTCAAAACAGATTTTTCCGCCAGTACAGAACAGTTGACTGAAATGTAAAACAACCGTGGAACGAGATAATTCTTTAAATCTTTGATCACTTCTTAACTTGATAAAAAAGTGTCAGTTTCATACAATTGCTAATTGGAGAGTCATGCTTCCGAGAATGAGAATTACAGTTTATCCATGGTTCAAATGATATCTTAAAATTGCCGCCAGTTTTTAAACAGTTTCGATCTCTTATGGGTCGAAACAAGTGTAACGAAACCAACGAAACCGAAAGCAACATTATATGGATCCCAGCACACTTTGTATTCGATTTGTCTCCTCGCATCCGCCTTCCACGAAGGTCTTAGAACTTTTTTTGGGTATGGATTCGACTGATGCATGAGAACATTTTTCTCGATTCGTCTATTGTCGTCTACTTTATAAATGTCGCTGAGCGAAGTCGATTTTCCCTGCAATCCTGAGGCAGTAGTGTCAAGGTGTAAGATTATGCATCAGAGAGAGTGAACTTATCCCATAGAAGCGTAGTACTACCACGTAGAGATGGAAACGAAGGCTAGCTGGCCTGGGATGCGATCAAACCAGAGCATAGGCAAATCTCAATGTAATTAAGCTTGCTGTTCTACCAACAATTGTTAGGACAATATGTATTCTTTCTTTGATGAGCTTACACGAGGTTGATAATAATATTTATTATCGGCTAACGTTTCGACGTCTTCGTCTTCATCAGAGCCGATGATCCGAGTCGATGGTCCACGCTTGTTATTCGCCTCGATGTGGCGGCTTCGCCTTCGATTGTTAGGACGCTTGTCAACGCCTCCATTTCAATTAGTGGCAGACTACAAAGAATCTATACGAGTGCGATAGTTCATCATTTTGAATATCTGGAAACTGGATGATTTGCCTCCACGAAAAGTAGTGCTAGCCAAAGAACATTTAGTTCCTCATTTGACTGCTACTTCACTGGTGGCGCAAATTTATTTTGATCCGAATTTTAATGGGATCCTTACCAGAGTGTTCCTGTACCATCACCAAAAGCAGTCGCCTGTTTTCCCTAACCGCGAGCTGACGCGTTCCTGGAGACTGATCTCCTGCCTACCTTAGTTTCAGTGAAAATATAGAAATTTTCCTCCGCGGTGGATTATCGAAAAGCACGTGTGGCGCAGTGATCGAAAGCGCTCTCTAAACACACGCAGAATTGATCCTCGCGCGCTTGGCCCACCAAGCCTTCCATCCCTGAGGGGTCGGCAAATTGGCAGCAGATTTGTCTGCCGTTATAAAGTCCAAATATGCATTCAATCATCTCCAAACGATGTTTAATGAAGTCGAATGCATGGCGCATCTATCATGGATTGATCAGTGCCCATATCTTTATTCTTTTATCCTTTTTTGGACTATCGGGTTGCACTATCGACTGAGGAGATAGCATGCGCTGTACATCTCATTTCAGCACTCAGCAATTCCCTAATCCCACCATCAGCACAGATAAAGAGGTGACTTGATGAAGGTGCACGTGGAATGAGAATGCCAAATTTCCATCAAGTGTACTACTAAATATGTGCAAAGCCAACTCGTTTCATGTTTTATTTAACTTTCATTTATAGGCATGTTGAAGGTGGTGCGCACAACGAGAAAAACAAGTGTCCTTAAACAAATGTTCTCTCACCCATACTAAAAACGGTGGTAGGGACCATAGATTAGGAATGTGTGTCAAAGAGTAAAATCCTCAAAATTAAGTTTAACGAATAGAAAATTCCACGCGTATCAGTTGCCTAAGTTCGGTGCTCTTCAAATTTTAGGGCTAATGATTATACCCTTTTCATTTCCAGTTTCGACTACTATGCTATAGAACTGCATTCTGTTGAAGGAATAAAATTTGGACTTTGTATTAAGCACTACCGTAACCAGGTTATCATTTGTAAAGTTGATACAGGTATGATTAGCGGAAACATTTGCTAGAGCCCCTTTGTTGTTTATTGTATGACGCCACGCATGTAAGTAATGCCAGTGATTCTTCTAGGTTCAATAGCCGCAAAGTCATTACGTGTGCTTGATCGGATTATAAAGGTGAACGGGTTACCAGTAACACATAAAGACGTTTGCAAGACACTTATTTCAAATTCCATTACGGTCGGTAGCGGCTCTTTAATAGCTTTATAACTAAACCTGTTGAACTTAATACGTTTGCAAGATATCTGCTCAGAAGCATTCTGCAGATTGCAACGTATTATGTAGGGAGTCTACTGTAAAACGTTACTGTATCAGGAGTGTTCCTAATCCTGCGTGGAGATTCATCCTTGTTTTGAGTTTTTTAACCGAAAGAAAGTTCTATGCTTCCATCAGGAAGTCCAGCTTCAATTAAACCCATGCAGTAGTGGAAATCGGCGAGTCGACCACGAAAAGTTTCTCTCTAAAGCAGTGAGAATAAACGTGTGGCTCTCCATGTCT
This sequence comes from Angiostrongylus cantonensis, assembly GCA_009735665.1. Lineage (NCBI taxonomy): Eukaryota > Metazoa > Nematoda > Chromadorea > Rhabditida > Metastrongylidae > Angiostrongylus > Angiostrongylus cantonensis. The sequence goes on from MQTX01000107.1 coordinate 413,521, forward strand.
ATCGAACAAGCGATACCCACTGGATTGTGAAGCGCCACGTGGACGTACGGTGGACCGAGCTTGCACTGGTGGACTAATAATCATAAATGATGCAGATAATAGAGATAATGAAGACAGACTGAACTAGGGAACCTTCAAAATAAACTTCTCCAAAGCATGATTGTTTAGAATACCGGTATTGTTAGTTTGATCGTGGAGCGACCAGTGGAACGGCCAGCTGTCGAGCTCATGGAGGTATGTGGATATCTGGTGAAGTTGACTCAAATATTCCGTCTCAGATAGAAGAAAGTTGAGGCAATGATTGCATAACTAATTTACTCGTGGGATATTGGTTTTGTCCTCGTATTTTCTAAGTGAAAACTTGTCATTTCCACTATGATCATTAGAAAACAGAGGGATATTTGTTTTCAGTGTCTCCAATTTGTTGCTTGTTGTTGAAAATCCTGCTAGTTTGCGTATTCAGAGTGCGCTTACTGCATCACTTCAACAACCACCATCGGTAACAATGCCATCCGATGTGAAATCGATTGTTCGACGTCAAAGTATGAAAATTTCGAACACTGCAGATGAAATACAACCGGTGAGGCCCCCTAAAATGTTTCGCAAGTATAAATCTTAGGAGCTAAGGTCCCATAATATTTCACACTCTGGCTACATCCTTAAAATATTCCTTTGCAATGTGAAGAATGCGGTAGCAAGATCAGAAAACCTGGGATAGGGTTCATATTTTCCGTAAGAAGCTCTGGTAAAAATGAGCACACCATCAGAGTCAGGAATTGCCACCGTTCTGTATGAATGTCTTTGAAGACGATAAGTGTTTTAGTCGGTAATGTCGACATAATCCATACACCAAATCATGTATGGGATATTTAAACTAACAGAAATTCGAATTGCATTAGTTGAGCAGTGAATCCAACTGGGCTTAGAAAAAGTCCCACGCAATCTTTCATATCAGCGTCCACTGCTTACTGAAGAAGAAAACTGAAAATCCTTTCTAGGTAAAAGTTCTGAAACGTCAAGATGATGTGCCTAAATATTACCCACATGTACAAATCGAGGATCACATGAATAATGAATTCCTTATCGGTATGAATAAAGAGAAGGCCACCCGACTACATGTGAGGTGTCACTATTGACTACGGTAGCAGCTCCTTATTTGTATTTTAGAAAGCTGAAATTCTAGAAGGTACCGCGGAAGAAAAGGAATCGTTCAAAACGAAACAAAAAAATCTCTGAGAAATATAGTGCGTTACCAAGTTAACAGAGGTGCCAGCAGATCGCAACATTTGATAGATGTGAATAAAAGTCAGAATTTGCTCTTCTATAACGTAATCACTTTCAAAACGATTTTCATCCAACAAAACCTTTCTACGTAGAAGTTCATGTAATCATGTAATGGAAACCGGTCATAAAAGGATAAAGGATAGAGCTCTCAGCGCTGATCAATCCCTGAGGGATGCACCATGTATTCGACTTCATTAAAAATGGTTGGAGGTATTTAAATGCATGTCTGGCCTTTACAATGACTCGCGCTGGCCTACCGATGAGTCGAGCCAGTGCTGCTGTCCTCTTAGACAAGTCTTGTACCAATTGCCCGACCCGGGACGGATAGAAGGCTTGGTGGGCCATGGGGGCTGGGACCGATTCCACGTGTGTGTCAAAGAATCATGAGCATTAGGACTTTTCTATTATGCCCATGAATGCCAGCGGCGCCTTCAACCACCGCACCACCCGCGTCCTCGAAACCGGCCATATACATGATAATATTATCGAGGCGTTCATAGCCATGATAGAAAAGTCCCAATGCTCATAGTTCTCTTCTGTTGCAAACACAAGCTAAAATTTTGGTTGACAGCCTAATAAGTATTGCTATTAGTATAGTATTAGCATTGAAAAGCATGTCTCGTTTCTTCGCTATCTGTCTGCAATGCTAATGTCTTGAGTTTTTATTTAATTTTAATTTTTTGAACCTCGATCTATGGTCACTCAAAAACCCAGAATCCGGAGATTAGCTCGACGCCCACATTGGGAGTACGAAGAACCGGTACATAGAATGAAGCTTGCCGTTATCATCACGTCACTTAATAACACAATGTCGCAAGTAATAAAATGGGTTACTTGCAATTCTCCCAGAAAGAATGTTTTAATCAGACGTGGCCATCTCGATGTGGTCATATTGACAGTGTATTTTGCCATTAGAACATTCCGCACTTGCGACGTGGCATAACACATGTATCGCCGTTGATTTGAATCCGTCACCGGTGAACCAATCCGCTTACCTCTATGGACATCCTGTGGTCGACCTGGCAAGGTTCTAGCATGACTATTCCGAAGTTCCTGCGAGAATCACACTCGTTCAATATCCGGCAACATCCGTAAAAACACCCACATGCAAGCCAAGAGGACTTCAGAGATAATGTATGCGAGGAAATGAATTACATGGAAATAAAGCCGATCTCTACACAACATTTTACATCAGGACATATGGAGATGTATATAAACAGCCACAGCGATTTTTCCTATAGAAATTCTCGTTTGCTTCGATATCTCTACTTCGGAACTGAAAGCATCGATATCCTTCTTTAATGTATTGTCTTAGTAGATGTTTGTATTGAAGCAGCTGAAAATTTCAATAAAACACGAAGAACTCCGTTTTTGTGCTTACTTAAGCAACAGTCAAATTGTAACGGATAGCTCAAAAACCCAACTTTCAATAAACTACGGCATAATTAATCGATATACTTATTTATATGTTTTTACGAACTACACTCGTTAAGCTGATGCGAGGTTGGTATAAGTTGTCATTGTTGTTGTTGTTGTTTGATGGCTGACATTTCGACGATTTCGCCTTCCTCAGAGCCGTGTGGAGTCTTACTCACAACAGCACGGTTCTGAAGAAGACGATATCGCCGAAACGTCAGCCATCAAACAACAACAACAACAACAACGATAACAATGACAACCTATATCAATCTCGCATCAAGTTAGTAAGGGCCGTTCGTAAGAACACATGGATAAATATGACGGATTGTGTAGCTGCCAAATAAATAGTCAAACAATTTCTTTATGAAGAAAGAAAAATAGTGCATATCAAAGCAGTGACTATCTCTTCTCTAAACTAATAAAATTCAAACTCCAGAAAAGCCTATATGTGTTCTAAGGCATATATCGCTTGCATATGTCCCACTAATGTAATACCGATTTCTGCAAGGTCGACTGTTTGGAGAAAAACAAATCATTTCAATGGGCAATCAGCCAAAAACTATGCTGTGTAGGCGTCCACTGCCGAGCAAGGATAATTCATTTGTGTGGTGTTCTACGCCATCAGATTCCACTCGATACCATAACTGCGATCATCCACATCACAACAAATAACCGCTGCAAATATTTCATTAGAACTACGGAGGCTCCGAAGAAGGCGACGACTCGGGCATAATAATGTTTTTAATAACAATCTCATGTAAGCTCATAAATGCAACAAAACACTGTTCTATTGGAGATTTAAGCAACCGGCACAAGAACGAATGCGAACAGACCTGGTATCATCTTTACATAATTAAATGAATCGGAAATCTAGATAAAACTTTGCCTAATATAGATATAACACAACAGACCCTTGTGGAGAAAAAGCTTCAAACAAGATTGAAAAACGTCAGAACTGGGATTAAATTAATGGTTAAATTAAACAAATCCAATACATAATGGAATTAGAGTCATTCAGAGATTCATCCTATTGGACTATACAACATCCGCTGCTTAAGTTGGAAGGAACAAAAGAACGTAAAGACAAGCGAAGGTTTCAGACCAGTTTCCAACACTTTGAGGTTATATGGTCCAATATGCTCGGATATATTTAAACACCTGTACATCAACAAAAAGTAGCCGTCGTTAAGAAGCGATATGAAAAGGAAACATGATTTTTTAAAACTCTATTTTATCACCGTACTCTTATGAGTGCGCGAATATTCCGCTTCACCAGTGCTGATATAGTTCCGACCTTGTCAAAGGACCAAGTAAAACTACGAAACCACACATTCCTGATGCGTATAATGTCCACAAAAGGACTCGCTGCCACCTATTAGGGAAGGTGCCTGGAAATCTATGATCTTGACAATCTTTCCATGCTGTCCTAAAACCAAACACTGGATGAAAAACCAAAAGTACTTTTCGAGACCCTTATCGGATACTGTACTTATCACATACTCAGATTCTTCACGTTTACAAGGCACTTAGTTATTCAAACTTACACCCATTGAATTATAAAAAAAACCTGTTAACTCATTTATACTGTTGTTGTTTATCACCCCAAAATTTATTTCATGTTGAATACTTGTCATTTAATGTTTTACGTATTGTTTGCTTTTTTTTCATGGCAAAGTATTATGTGAAATGCAATCACAAAGATGCCAAGATAGGAGCAAAATTCGCAACCTCAAGATAATCACTGGTTCGAGGCCCAACTAAGGTTCCTAGTTTTCCTCATGTCTCAGCATAATTGTGATTGTATTTCACATAATATCATGCTATGAAGAAAGAACAGACAGAACATTAAATGATTTATGATTATAACTAAAAGCTTCAGCTTAACTGGACTCAACGCCGATTTGCGCTCCCCAGACCAATCCCGCTGACGGATGACTGCTGATGGCAGAGATCGATTGAACTAGCTGAGGGACAGGCAAAACGAAGGACTCGCATGGAGTGGTGGTGAAAGCTTTACTCCCGTTACTCCTCGGAAAGAACAAAAGCGCGTTCGTTCCCCACCGCAGACACCTGCGGTCAGGAATTTTGCAAATATCTCAGCATCGTTGTGGTTATATTTCGCATTATACCCTGCCATTAAAAATAGTATGCAGCAAATAAAACGGTTAAGAAGATTAAAATTAAACAATGTGTTTTCAAGTGCAGCTTCAGCCCAACTAGGTTCCACGTCGATTTGCGCTCCCTCTCGTTGACGGGTGACTGCTATTTAACACTGTGAGAGTAGAAAACCGGGCCAGAAAAAGGAAAAGCAGGGGTATCGGTTGGTGTGGTGGCTAATACGTGAGCCCCTAGAGGGGTAATTGCGGGTTAGGTGCCCACCTTAGGATTCCCAGCTTTGCTCACACATCAGCATTCTTGTGGTTATCGTATGATAGTTGCTCTGAAACAATTATACAATTTAAACGTTTACAATGATTCTAAGCCGGTCAGTTGAAATGACCCTTTTGAACCATGATAATCATCCAGTTTCGCTTCATAAGTTGAAATTTAGACAGAGGCAGCAACATTAAACGAAAAAAAAAATTGTTGAGAGAAGAGCTTCCGAACGCATAATGCAAAAACGGTAAGGTTTTGTACCGGCCATGAGCATTCATCGCTAAGATACAGGGTATCCACCACCAGCTTACAACGAGCATCTGAGCTCGATAATCGAAGCTGTCCTTCGGAAAACTAGTTAAAGAGTTGTAGAAATGACGAAGAGCATCGATTAATGGATGTTGCACGAATCGAATCCATGATAGTGATTATCGTCATGAAATCTGCTTAGCGGGACTTCCACAAGCGCCAACGACGCATTTCTTCTTTGCATTCTGGCGGACCGTGAAAAAGTGGACCTCGTGCGACAGCAAAAGAAGTTTGGCAAGTTGGACCGAGGTGAAGCCACGAAGCGCGGTCAAAGCCTAATTTCCATCGAGCGGTGGCGATGATAAGATTTTCATTATCAGCACAGGGAATTATGCAATTCGCCATCTTGACATTTGGCGAAATGACTACGAGAAAGAAGTATTGTCATCAAATCGATAAGATTCAATAAAAAACGAGGTTTATGTGTACAGGCAAGAACAAAAGAAAAACATCAATCAATCGAATCATACTGCGCCCTTTTTGCTAGTTAAGGCACACGTTCTATAACTAATGCCGCAAATTTGATCTAAATGGACTACCAACCTCTGCCTTATTCACCTAGCGAACAGTCGACAACCAGTTACAATTTGTTGTAGAACTTACAGATCTATTTCGATGGCAAAAAAACTCTTCAGCAACCAAATCGCTACTAAAATCTCATTAGAAGGATTAACAGCGAGTGGACCAAAATCTATCCTGCTGAAGTAAAAGGTCTGCACTTTGTGGGCAAAAAAGTGCAAATTCCAAACGTTTTCATATCAGTTAATAAAGTTGTGCAAGAGACAAGTTGTAGAATTGAAAACCCATGGTCCGACATCGTTGTTATTCCTACATCAAGGTAATATTTCTCTAACAACAGAATAGTGATATGGAGATCTTCACAGAGTTTCATAGCAAAGAATTTTATCGCCCAGCAACTACACAGAAATCTCTGTAAGACATTCTTTCAATCTCAAACTTATTTGGAACTAAGCTTTCGAATGAAAAAATTGGAGGTCAAACTGCTAAAATTTTTGAAGGAACACCGATAATTTCAGCAGCAGGTGCACTGAGGAATACCATAAGCTGCTACAAATCCTTTTTTACTGGAACATCTCTTAATAACTCAAAAGACCGACTTTCTATAAGCCTCGACATAGATAGTTGATATATTTATTTACATGGTCTTATAAACTGATCTTGTTAAGCTAATGCGGCATGGGTCTTCATTGTCGTTGTCGTTGCTGTTGTTGTTGGTACATGGATAACGTTTCGGCGATTTCGCCTTCTTCCTTCGTCCTGCGAATGGGACTTGTAACAGCATGGCTTCGTACTCTTCCTCCGAGTACGACTCGTAACAGCACGGCTCTGAGGAAGGAGAAATCGCCAAAACGTCAGCCATCGACCAACAACACCAACAGCAACGACAACAACAACGACGACGACAACGAAGACCTATACCAACCTCGCACCAGCTTGAGAAAATGAGTTTGTAAGATCGTATGAATAAATGTATCCTTTCCTTTTTACTGGATTGCTTCGTTGTCTGGAATAAGACCCTCGACGAAAAAACCCGTGGTTTGGTGGGCTCCAGAAAATCATAATTTCATCTTAGGAAAACATGTAGCTCATATTTATATGTTCCGTTCGTTCTTATTTTAATTAATACAGGTTACCACTAACATGTTGATTCGAGCTGCATCGGTTCAAACTTGAAGGCGGTATTTATTCTTTCAACGTTTGAAAGAAATCACCCCCACCGACCATCTTATGTGTCACTAAAGAAAGCAACGCGCGATGAAATCCTTCACGGCTAATCTACGATGGAAAAAAGGGGTCATTTCAAACATGTCTTAAAGGATAAAAGGATAAAGCTCTCTGCGTTGATCAATCCCTGAGGGATGCGCCATGCATTCGACTTCATTAAGTGTCGTTGGAGGTGACTGAATGCATATCTTTACCTTTACAATGACTCGCGGTGGCCTGCCGATGTATCGGGCCAGTGTTGCTATCCTCTCGGACAAGTCTGGTACCAATTGCCGACCCCGGAGGGATGAAAGGCTTGGTGGGCCATGGGTGCATTCCACCTGCGCATCGCAGTAGCGCCTCCAACCACTGCGCCACACGCGCCCTTTTAAACATGTCTTAAGTTCAATAAATACGAAAATATCTTAATCTTAATTTAATAAAACATACCGATTTCTCTGAACAGTGGTAATCCTAAAGAATTGCATATTGCATGAGTCACGATTGGTGCCAAGGCATGACCGGTAGACAAAAATAAGTAAGTAGCAAACGCACCAAATAGATAAGTGTAGGTGAATTGGAACGCTATAATGTTCTCGAATATCCTTCCGAAACTAATAACAGAAAACCTATCGAAATATGATATGTAAACTCGAAAACGATCACATACATCGGTTCAAGTCACACCGGTCTACGTTTAGTGCATTGCTCTTTGTTAACTTGCTCAACATTATTAAAATTTCTCATCTCGCATCTTGACGTGATCTACTCATGCCGTTTTACGTATGTCACTAAGCAATCGCCAGCCTTTATGGATTAGAAGGAAGGTCGTCACCTTGTATATGCCTTTGTTTGAAGACAAACAAAGATTACTCCCATTTACTTACTCCTAGTCAGGGCATCCCTTAGGGCAATAGGAAATTTTCAACTCATTCACACTATATCAAACCTCGAAGTGAACCCTCCTCTGTATATTACAGTTCATGACCCAAAAAGAGCCCAATGAAACAGTGAGACTTTCTTGGGTAGCAACCCTCGTTTCGCTTAACTGTCACTTGAACTCACATTGAAGAGAAACCAAAGGCTTGAGAGCTAGATCTTCGTTCACCAACTCTTTTCCAGTGCTCTTTCGTTAGTTATATTTACAATGTAGCACGTACAATAACCTAAATCTACAGTTCGGATGGAAGCTCAAAATGGAAATCGATCCATGTAGCTATTATTATATTAGTAAAAAGACTTAAGGAGTAGTTAGTGGGCCCCCCATGGCTCTATTCCAACCCATGTAGAAACGACAGTTCAGCTTCAGCTTGCAAGAATCAACTCGCTCATCATTTGCGGCGTTCATAAATAGGACCTTATTCTTAAGCAAAAGCCAAAACAATATGCTAAATGTTCGAAAACCATTACGGATGATGAATGTGAGGAAACCGAATCGAACGCAGGAAGTACTGGGATTTGTTCGATAGATGTGAAGACGGGCCATGTAAAATAAAGTGAATAAATGAACTAGATAATATCACTTTAGTACAGCAAGCACAAACCTCTTGTGAAGATCGAAAGTGAGAGCGTAACTCCTTGCCGTGTATCATCGACCACATGATGAAAATGACTTAAGGCAAAGAACAACGGACTGACGATAATCGTCAGTGCTGGCGACAGACAATCCGAAAGAAGTGAGGCACAGCAGCATCGGAATGCAATTTCTTCAGTTAGTGGAGCCTATTATAATTACTGTTATAGTCAAATCTCTTATCGTACAAACTAAATACCTGCAAAAAAAATTTAAGAAACCAAAGTTGGATTGCTAGCAAAAATATGCGACATTTTCGAGTCTTCAGAAATTTTCAGATTTATTCCAAAAAGCGTGAATCGGCAATCAGACGACGAGCGAGTTATTTCTTGTCACAATTACGGCGGATGCGCACCAAAACTACTTGGGTTCCGATATGACGCCACAAAGCCGAATTGCTTGTCGAAAACCAATTTTCAGAGCTTAGAAACGATGAAAATTATGTCAAACGATCCGGCCACACCAGAGTGTAAAACTACCTCCTTAGCATGCATCTCCAGTTGAAGAAGAACTGGTACGGTTAAGTATTGCGAGAAAGAGCGATTCGAAATGGCTGCTTCTTTCTAACGACAGCATCTAGCCGGTAGCACTGATGTTCACATTAACAGAACCACCAGCGCTACATCCCATACAAATCCCAACTATGATGACTGTTCATCACTTAGCAGCAAGAAGAAGCGTCACTGATCAGTGCAGCAGTGCCAACAACTCACTTCTCAGCAAGCTCAAGTCCATCAGCGAACAACAACCGATACTGGAGAAGTTCGTTTGATGTCCTTTAATTAATGTGAAATCCACTGAACCACCACCTTGGTACAGCCGAGAGCATGGAGATGCCCTTACGTTCTAAAGTGTCCGCTCCCGAGTGCTTCCGTCAAATTGCACGTAATCGTTCTCGAATGCTATTCAAGTATTTGCATGAGAATGTCGTTTTCGGATAACACTGCCAGCGCGTACCTTCGTAGATTCTAAATGTCATGAAAAGCAAAATAACTAACACAGTAAAATGAAGTGCAGTTTGCTTCCTGGTTCTTTACCCTATAAAGCGGTGTCCTTTTATGAATAAATTTGCAAGTTCAACTATGTGATATCCAAATATGTGACCTAAAGAGCTTTTTTGAATTAGGTAAAAAACGAAATTCTCCAAAGTGCTGAATTAATATCCTCCCAACTCCGTGATGAAAGGATAAAAGACAAAGCTCTCAGCGTTGATCAACCCTTGATGGATGCACCATGCACCTTCATTAAGAATCGTTGCAGGTGAATGAATGAATATTTAGCCTTTACAATGGCTCGAGGAAGCCTATCGACGTATCGAGCCAGTGCTGCTAGATTAGCGTGATAGCAATTTAGCGACCCTGGAGAGATGGAAGGCTTGATGAGCCTGGAGCGAGTGGACCAACCAATGTGTATTTCTTGTATAGTTCTATAAGACTGTATAATTATGAATATAAAAATGGCATTCACGAGAATATTGAATATTAACCAATTAGGCATCATAACGCAGGAAAGTAGAAATCGCCGAGCACATAAACGCAACGAGGACGAATAAATGAAAGGTGGAAAAGATTTCAGAAAAACAAAAAAAAAAACAATGACATTTCTATCCTTCAAGAGACAACTAAGCCTCGAAAACATTGAAGTTTTCTGCAGACACAAAAATAAAAGGTTCAAACGATTGTCTGTACATAACACAGTCATAAATGTTGCGCACGCACCACAATGGCATCACGTATCCAAATTGGTTGGCTAAACGACGCTCGCCAATCCGATATCGCTGAAAAGTATCAAAGATGACATTTGAAAAAAAAGAACCAGCCTTGCAAGCATTCGGGAATGACTTCCAATGAATGCACACTTTAAACAACTACCATGTTCTAAAAGACTTTCCCACGTTCACTGATACTCAATCTTGTCAAATTTACCGCACCTAGATAGTGGAATGAGAAACAAAAACAACCAAATAAGAAAAGGCGGATTTCTTTCAAATCGTAAAACTTGAAATTTCCGTATTTTGTATGAATGTCTCAGTGGATAAGTCGATGCTGTAGCTCAGAAACTACACTGTTAACTCTCTTTCCTGCAAGATTCAACTTGGGTGACATAGCCGGAGAATGAACTCCCGTTGTACGTCGCAGTTTCTCATTCAGGAACAAAATTCGCCACGATGAGCTGGAGAAACGCTGTACGGATAATGACATGCTATCAAAATTAGACAATCCCAACGCTTGGATTTTTCCTGTTGAAGCCACACTGTCATTTTGGCTCCTCATCATGTTAGTAGTCTGTACAGGCATTGAAATCTTAGCCATTGCTCCGCATTCCTCCCCAACACTGCCACTTTGGTAAATGTTTCTATGAAAGACTTTTGCGAGAGTCCATATACTCCTTTTTGACCACCATGGATAGATACATGTTCCGAATAGAATACTGTGGTCTATCGTACGAAATGTTCAACGTAGATCCATGGCAATCCAATAGCTGCTTAAATTTAGATAGATCAAATGAACTTAGCCTGTAAACATTCAAACATCTAGAAAATGTCCCCTTCTTCCCCTATATCACTTAACAAACATATTTTATCAATTCATATTAATCATGAATAGCAATAAACGACATCCGTAAGGATTACTGAAATCCCGAATCAATAGCTGTCGATCACACGCAAATTCTTCGAGGATGATGAATGCGAACAAAGGAATCGAATGGTAAAAGTGTTAGAATTCATGTAATATTTGTTACCGGGTCATTTAAATAAAAGCCAGCCAGCCAGCAACCGACTCTAACAGGCACCAATAAGTCTCTTTCCATATATGCCATGCGCCTGAGGTGCACAATGTACTCCCTCATTTGATGAACACGAAAAAAATATGATTTTCGTATGAGACGTTTTATTTAACTTTCTATGGCGATGACATTTTCAGAGATTGCCTTTCGGGGTCGACGATATAGAGTATATTCCTCTCAGAGGTTTACCTTTTACTAGAGGCTAAGAGGTTTTCCTGGGTGTCGGACTGCGATATAAAGCGGAAAATAATCCCTAAAACAGAGCATCATAAACTGACATGGTGTCTCCACCCAAAAACGCAACTAAAAGTGAAACCCCAGAAATCAAAATCGTTTTGGTATTAAATTAGTGGCAAGGTGTCCAGAGAACTTCCCTCTTGATAAGTTCTAGGTTTCTGACGCATATGTTAAGCCAGTAAAAACCGTGGAGGAGAAAAGGAAGCAAGGAGTCGGATGTTCCTTGTTTTCTTCATCACATCCTTCATGCTCTTGAAAGCTCTCCAAGCCTCTCACATCCTCCTGCTCAACTATGGAGCTATGTCGTTCATAGTGTTAATCTCCCAACCTAGATAGACGACGCTCGAGCATAAAAACATTCGTCCCGTTGAGCGTGAATGGAGCACATGAAACCATTTCGTTCCTCATGAACATCGTTTTTCTGAAATTAGGTCAAAGACCTACCTTTTCACTGGCGTTGGCGAAGTCGGCAAGCATCCGTTTCGCTTGGTTGATGCATGATGTTATAAGAACGATGTCATCAGCAAAACGAAGATGGTGTAATTAGCCACCATTGGTTTTCACCCCCGTTTGGTCCTATTCCAATATTCACATGACGTTCTCAAAGGTGGCGATAAATAACTTTTGCGAGATTGTATCGTCTTGCCAAACTCCTGTTTTAACATCGATGGTAATATCGTTGAAGAATGATGATATCTTAGTTGTGAAATTTTTATCAGAGAATCTTTGTTTAGTGAGTAGGGACTCCCTAACTGTCCGCGTTCCCATGACAGCTTTTATCTCAACTAAGTTTCTTCAAATCGACAAAAGTAAGACAAGGTGATATCTTATACTCCAGTGATATTTTTTAAAGTATGAATCTCGCTATCGCGTGAATGTGATCCATCGTACTGAATCATTTTCGAAACCCTGCTTGTTCACATGGCTGCATTTCGTGCAGTGTTTTGTCAGCCCTGTTTAGGATGACTTCAGCGCAATGTCTGTTGATGATAGGCAGAAATCAGAAGGTGTAATTGTCGCCGATATCGTGGGGATCACCTATTCTAAGCAATAACACAGTCTTGCTGGTCTTGCACTGAATAGAAACCTTGTATTCTGAGAGGTAACGTGTGAAGATCCAAGCCAATGTCTTTATGAGGACTAGAGCAACGTCTTTAGGTGTTTGATCTTATTCTGTCAGGTTCCGGTCTTGTTCGATTCATCACCGACGAAATAGCATGTCGGATTTCGGAAAGAAGAACTACGACATATCCATTCTTCTTCATTTTACACAAGGACAGGACGAGGTGAGTATTGAAGAAATGCTAGGAGTAATCGTCAATAATTTTCTAGATTGTTTTTCTGGAAGCTGTAACAGTTCCGCCTGACCGCCGGAGTGCAATCACCCTAGTCTGTAATTCGCGAGCTTCGACGGGCTTTGCAAATATTTTCCCTAACCTCTACAGCTGCGACCACAAGTGCTGCTCTACTCTAGTTAAGATGTTCCTATAACGACTGTCTTCATTGCTTTCCAATATGAGTTATGAGTTAGGCTTGCCTGTAGTTCATGCGATTCCACATAGTCAACTCAGCTCGAGTGCTTCAAGAGACAGACGTCTCTTCGTAAATTTAAAAACTTCAGCTTTCATCGCGCTAACGTGAAGCTGAAGAACGAGCCGATAGTCTACTTGTCGATATTATCGAGAACGGCATCTACCCAAAAGTTGACTAGTGAACTGACGAATCCCCACTTTATGATGGTTATGGGATTTCGGTTTTTGAATTTAGCTAATTTTCCTCTCCACCAAAAATGAAAACTTCCACGAAGGAAGTGATGGTCTGCTACCATGTAGAATTTTGGAATAACAGCCATATTACTTAGGTCAAACTTTCTATTTACTATTATGCGGTCTATTTCGTTATGGTGCTCCCCACTGGGAGACTCCCACGTCCAGTGTTGATGGTACAGCTTCTGCAACTGTGAGTTACTATGGATGGTCATAGTCATCATGATAAACTCAGAGAGCCGCTCACCCTGCTCGCTCCATTCTAATCCGCAGGTCCCAATTTGACGTTCTTCCAACGTTCTTCTTGGTCCAATCTTAGCATTGAAATCTCCAATGATGACCTTCAAGAATGCATGGTATTCTCTGTAGAATTTCTCCAAGTCCATGTTGAGAGCTCCGATTTTTTCCTCGTCATAGCTTGATGTCGGTGCATAAACTACGAAGATTGTCGACGCCTATATTGATCCACATCTCTTCGACAGTGAACGTCCGATTTGGGTTGTTAGTTATTCGAATGAATCGATGTTCACAGCCAAACTTGTGCCGACAAGAACGCCTAAGCCGCCGACAGCTCTACGGCTACATGTTCTGAGAAACAGTTTTTTTTTTATAGTGTCACAGACGGCGTTGAATATGTGGCCCCCCCTCATCCAGTTCGATGACACAACTTATCCTTCCTGCTTACATGACCATGTCTGCTATTGAAAACTTAAATGAAGTGTAGGTACATAGTAGGTATAGGCAGGCTCCCTAGAATGGACCTGAAATTTTACGAGCCTCCACGTACTCCTCTCACCGAATCAAACGGAGGCTCTTTTAAGGTCAGGAGAATGCGGTCTACTTACCTGTATTTGTCACTTGGTACCAAGTATAGCTTGCTAAGCTGTCAACGTGAAGTCTCGATATACACACGGGTAGCTTTCATGTCAAGCCCAGAGTAGACCATGGTTTTATTTCTTAGACGCGAAGCTCCATGTCCACTCTGGGAGAGCCTGGCAAGCTACCCGTGAGTATAACCAGCCCTTACGTTCAGAGCCCAGCAAGCTATACGTGGGTATCAAATGTGCTAAACACAGTAAAGAAAAAAAAACGGGCCTCATTCCACTGACCCCAAAAGAGACCCCAATTTCGAAGCGTTGCGTACAACGAGTACGGAGAGGCTGCTAAAATCTCAGGGCCAACGGAAGCTGCATGGATGAAGAACTATGGTGACGATCTGTACCTACAACGCACGCACACATGCATCCAAGTGAGTCCTCGACAGAGGACTTGCTCATGCAAGCAAGAATGATAAGGTACGACGTCATCGGCTTGGCCGAGACGAGACGACGCCACCCATTAAACGCTGTCTATGACACTGATATGACGAAGAAGAAGTCAAAGCGTTGTACATGGACTTGGAGAGATTCTACGGAAAGATTCTGCAGTCTTCAAGGTAATCAATGGAGATTTTATCGGTAAGATTTGACGAAGAAGAACGTTTGAAGAACGTCACATTGGGACCCATGGATTAAAATAGAACTAACATGGTGAGAGGCTATCAGAGTTTATCATGGCTACCAAGACCATACATGGTAACTAGCAATTCCAGAAGCCTCACCGTCAACGATGGACGTGGGAATCTCCCAATGGAGAGTACCATAACGAAATAGACCACATCATAGTAAACAGGAAGTTTTGCCTAACCGATGTCGCTGTTGTCCCAAAATTTTACACGGGATCAGACCACCGTCTCCTTCGTGCAAGATTTTATTTTCCGCGGAAAGGAGAAAAAGCCGCTAAATTCAACATTCAACATCGACGAGGAATACGATCGGCTCATTGAACACCTTCACGTTAGCTCCATGAAAGCTGAGATTTCGAAGGTCACCAAGAGACGTCTGTCTCCAGAAACTCTAGAGCTAATACGCTAGCGTGGAATCGCACGAACTGCAGGCAACCGCGTACTAATGTCCGAGCTTGCGAAACAATGCAGACAGGCGATAAAAGAAGATCTTATAGAGAGAAGAGCAGCAGTAATGGTCGAAGCTGCAGAAGCTGGGAAAAGCATTCGCAAAGCCCATCGAAGTTTCGCCAATTACAAGCCCAAGATGATTGCACTCCGACGCCCAGACGGAACAATAACAGCATCCAGAAAGGCAATGGAGAAAATCATCCACGATTACAACTCAGATCCCTTCGATAGACACGTCCAACTCCCGTCTTATGAAATAAAATAGGATGGACATGTTGTACCACCGGTTCTCCCTTCCGAAATCCGCCATGCCATTTCGTCGGTGAAAGATCGAATAGCACCAGGTCCGGAGAGGATGAGATCAGAACATCTGAAGAGCCTTCCGCCAGTCCTCGTAAGCACACTGGCTCGGCTCTTCACACGTTACCTGTCTGAATGCATGGTCCCTACTCAGTGGAAGACCAGCAAGACCGCGTTGTTGTTCAAGAAGGGCGACCAACACGATATAGACAACTATCGCCCAAACTGCTTGCTGTCTGTCGTCTACAAACTTTTCACTCGAGTCATCCTAAACAGGACTGACAGAACACTGGACGAAGCACAGCCATGCGAGCAAGCAGGGTTTCGAAAAGGATTTAGTTCGACGAACCACATTCACACGTTGACAAGGCTCATTGAGGTATCGTGAGAGTACAAAAGACCGCTTTGTCTCATTTTCATCGACTTTTAGAAGGCCTCTGATTCAATTGAGATAGAAGCAGTCATGGAAGCCCTTGGTAGTCAAGGAGTTCCTACTCAGTACATAAAGATTCTTCGTGAGCTATACAAAAATTTCAAAACCAAGATTTCACCATTCTACAATGATATTAACGTTGACGTCAAAAGAGGAGTTAGGCAAGGCGATACAATCTCGCCAAAATTATTTACAGCCAGCCTCCAGAACGTCATGCGAACATTGGAATGGGATAATATGGGAGTGAAAATCGACGGTCGGCAGATATATCACCTTCGCTTTGCTGATGATATCGCTCTTATAACACCAGACATTAGCCAAGCGGAACGTATGCTTGCAGACATTGCTAAAGCGTGTGGAAAGATTGGTCTTCGACTAAATCTCAAGAAAACGATGTTCATGAAGAACGGATTGGTTTCGTTTGCCCCATTCACGCTCAACGGAACGAATATCTCCGAATGCTCCAGTTATGTCTATCTAGGTCGGGAAATCAATATGATGAACGACTTAGCTCCAGAGCTGAGCAGAAGAAAACGAGCGGCTTGGGGAGCTTTCAAGTTCATCGAGGATGTAGTGAAGAGAACAAAGAACACCCGACTCCGTGCCCACCTTTTCGACTCGATGGCTATTCCTGCCCTAACGTATGCGTCAGAAACCTGGTCGCTACGTAAGCAGGATGAAAGATCAGTCAGCGTTATCGAACGCGCAGTCGAAAGGACGATGCTAGTAGTATCCCGTTTCACACAAGTAAGGAATGGGATCCGAATCTCCGATCTACGTCAACGATGAAAAATCAAAGATGCCGTTCTATATGGGAAACAGTCGAAGATGAGGTGGGTCGTTCACGTAATGCGTATGAATGATAACCGATAGACAAAAGCTGTTAGTGACTGGATTCCTCCGGATGTCAAACGTACTGCAGGAAGACCACCGACCCGATGGTCAGAGTTCTTCACGAAAAGCCTGGAAGAGAGATATGATGCTCGACGAGTCCCTAATGCGAGCAGAACCCACTGGGCTACTCTTGCACGCGACAGAGAAAAATGGAGGATTTACTGGTGCCCGCTCGAGTCACTCGACGATCAATGGGACTACAGGTGACACAGGTGATACCACTTTATTGTAGGGTTTTGGCAAAACTGACTCAGAGAATACAATCTATATAAACGAGAACATACATACGAATGCATGTATGAATACGTTCTCGTAAATACAGAAGGTATGTGCTAAGCCGGCACAGTAAAAAGAATGTCCACACCCTAGGTTTACCCGCGTCTTAAGGAAGTACAGGTTGCTTTTGGTTCGCAGTTAACGTCCTATTTGCCACCTGAGGACCTGTCACATTGTCTGGCGACTAACCAGCATGAGATCCCGCTACGACTGAGATCCGTCATATTGGTATAGGCCAAAAAAATTACATGAAGCAAATGAAAAACAATGTAGCCGAAAGAAATATCTCCGGAATCTGTGGCACTAAAATGTTCTGCTAGCGACTCTGATGAAAAAACACCTATCATCACATCCCACCATGATACAAGTTTATAACAGAAAGTTTCTAAACTAATCTTTCGGATTGACAATCCCCGTCTCTAACACAATTACCCGATGGAGAAATACCGCCGAGGATTCCACAATGTGAAGTTCGTGATGTTGCAGAAAGCATTAGAGGGACAGCTCGAGGACTCGATGACATCACTGCCGACTTCATTCGAGGTGGAGTCCACAAATACCTTCTTCTCCCATCCTACATGATATTTGATTTCAGAAGGCGAAAACCCAGGACTAGTGGAGGACGTATCGCGCTAGGGTTACCGAAGGAATATTTGTAGCAAACGTCCTCTTGAACGACCACCCAAACGATGGGTGGACGTTTTCGCAGCTAACGTCTCCATCTGTGTTTGCAGATCGGCACGACTGTAAAATTAGAAACTGGAATTCGCGGACGTGACCATGTTCGAAGCACACCACCACCGGTGATTGCAAGGGAGCGAAAGAATAGGAATTTTGCTGTGGTCCGCGGTACCAGTGAAGAGGGTCCATCCAAGTAACCAAGTTCGCTATAAAGGGACAAGGCGTTCCGCTTATCAAAAACCAACTTCATCAATTCATTTTAGAAGTAGGTTCCTTTTATAATATAAACGCTTAAATATCTTTAAAAATATATGTGTAACTTACAAACTATTCGGCGTAACTGTCCATCAAAATATATCATAAGCCACTGTCCTGTGTATAAAACACTGACAAGAATGGCAGGAAGAATAATTGCAGCCACAACGCCATTAGTTCGAAATCCCATGGAACGTAATGGGAATGGATGATTTCGCTAAAAAGGGAAAACAACAACGAGATGAAAAATGTGCGAATTAGTTCCAATATTTTGAGCTGATCTACTTCCAAACGGTTTACCGCCTCATCGTGGCTGGAAGGTGTTCCTGGGTGCCGGATTGCGATGTACAGCGAGGGATTTATCCCTGGCAGGGTCTCACAAGCTGAGAAGGAGTAAGGCGTTTCCATCAGGAAGCCTAGCTAAGAGTAAACCAGTAACAGGACCCACCACCGTCCTAGTATCAAAGTCACATTGTGGCAAATCTTCTTCTGATTCACAACGGCTGCGACTACCTGTGGACCTGGGGCAGAATTTGGTCAGGCTGGCCTCGGGACTCCAGGAAAACATAATGGGTTAACTAGCAAATTTCCGAAAAATAAAGATTAGACTGACTGGGGCCCGCACAACCAGTGAGGACGTGCCATTCAAGTATTAAGTAATCTACATTTGGCCTCAACATAATCAGCATGTAACGCAGTAGCCAGAAGAGACTTACAAGGCACCGAGTTTGCCATTTTGATGCCGTACTGGTCAGGGCATATATATACAGACTTTATAAGTGAGGAGGCCATGGCGACTGTCCCAATGAGGCTATTCAAGTTATACATCTAAGGAACAAAATTTCAACGTGAAAACCAAGAAAGAGGGAATCCATGTTATGACAGTCCCGCGAACCTTTCGTGGCTACTTTCTTTCTCACATAGAGGTCATGTACATGTTGTAATAAAAGAACCTCTGTTATAATAGAACGAAAGAGGCCACCACATTTCCTGATTCAAATTTGTCGTATATATTCTCTTGTATAAGAACAGTATCAATCGATTTAGAAACAATTTAAGAGATCTAATAGGACAAAATCCCCTCAACAATCGAAGCACTTCTGAGGTCGTTAATTGATTTCAATAACAAACACAAACAGAATCGATTTTGACTTATTTTTAACAATGTAGGTTCTCACTTCTGCACATGGTTTACCGCCTCATCCTGGTTGGAAGATGTTCCTGTGTGCCAGGCTGTGATGTACAGAGAGGGAGTTTATCCCTCTGGCAGAGCCTTCCAAGGTGAGGAGTCTGGCGTTTCCATCAGGAAGCCCAGCTAAGAGGAAACCAATACCAGGATCCACCACCGTCCTGGTATCGAAGTCGAATGGTGGCAAATCCCCCTCTTATCCACATGGGTTCCGGCTACCTGTAGTGCTGACACCTGGGAGCAGATTTTAACCAGGCCTCCGGACTTCAGGGAACTACAATGGCTTAACCAGCAAACCTCCAAAAAATGGAAATTATGCTGGGGCCGGCACAACCAGTGAGGACGGGCCATTCAAGTAAGTTCCCACTCTCACCATGATTATCTAATCAGTAGGTATGCATTTTGTACCGCTCTCAAACGGCCACTCAACTTTGGCTATGGATGAAATCGTACAGATTACAAGATGTCAGAAATTGCTCTACAAAAATGCAGTATTAAACTAGAAGAAAAACAGTAAAAACAATACCTGAGATAATACAACGTACGTGACAGCAATTAAAAGTATGTTGTTAAGAACAGCAGCTATGAATCGCCTACGTATCGACTGCAAATCGTTTCGGTTTTTACCGTTGTGGTCGACAATGTGCAATAGTCCAACGTACGTAATCGGAAAAAGCACCGAAAGTGAAATTGATGTGCCACATCCCATCACCTAAAATAATAAAAAAAACCAGATTAGGGTATCTAAAACTAGTTCAAGAGAGATGATCAAAGATGCACTGGAGTACAACTGTGGTGTTTAAGTCATTCAAATGTCGCCGCACTCTACAACAACTTACTATACTATTAACAAGTAATCCGAGAAACAACTCTTCTCCAGCATCGCAAACGGGGTGTAGTGAATACATGGTGTCTCTCCGTCTTCATTATCAAATTTTCAATCTCACTTTCCAGGTGCGTGTGTATTGCAAATACTAATCGTCACCGCAATTCTAGAATCCAGATCTGCTAAGGCGGAGCTTTCTTTGCTGCAGGTAGCACAAACCACCTACAATGTACTTCTTAGTAGTCGATTGACAAATTTTACACCTCGAAGGAAGCACATATAAGCAAGTGTGCGCATGTCTACAAAAACTGCATGTGGATCTGGCAAATCACAAACAGAGATTACATTCACAGTGGTGCTTAGATGCTTGCAAAACACTGGATCGCAGATGTCCGCAGTCGGGAACGAACACGCTATTCCCGTTTCTGGGGAATTTAGCACATACCTTCTGTATTCATGCGAAACGAAGGACCCGCATGGTGAAATGGTGAACGCATTAGCCCCCGGAAAGTGTAATTGCGCGTTCGTTCCCCACCGCTGACACCTGTGGTCCGGAGTATTGTAAATATCTCAGCATCATTATGGCTGTATTTCACATAATATCCAGCCGTGAAGAATTGTGTTAGGCAATAAACAAAAAGTTAGCATAGAGAATACATCGTTCGAACCTATCTGCGTCTCAAAACAAGCTCCTTTCACCTGCGCTTAAGAACCATCCCGCCACCTAGTAATTCATCACGCTGCTTCTTCAAGCTAAGCAACTAAAGACTTTGAAACAGCGAGCTCCTGAGTCAGTATCAAGTGTCCAATTTCAAGCAAAAGAGAGGGTACAGCAATGATGAATGGAACATGGACTGTAATGCGCCATGAAAATTTCGCGATGTTGAGAGTCTTCACAGAATGCACCCCAAAGCTATGCAATACAATTGACATGGGAATATCAATACAATAACTTCAATGCATGGTTAATAAGAACTATGACCGTGTAAGGACGCATTGAGAGCAGTAGGCGGAGGTGCCTTGCAATACACATGTGGTCGATCCCCATGTCCGTGGCTCACCAAGCATTCCGTCCTTCCCGGGTCGGCAAATTAGTACCAGGATTGTCTGGGAGGATAGCAGCACTGGCTCGATACATCGGTAGATCACCGCAAGTCATTGTAAAGGTCGGATATGTATCCACTTACCTTCAACGATGAATTTATGGCGCAACTCTTAGAGTTTGATCAACGCTGAGAGCTTTATCCCTTTTTTTATGAGCGTGCACAACGTTCGACTCGAAGAGGTTAATACAGCTTAGTAAAAGGAGAGCCTAAAAAATTAATCCTACAACATGAAATAAGGAAGCAAGAAAAGATGAACATTTAAAAAGCAGTACTTTCAAGAACTGAAGCATTGCTTTTAAAGCTACTCACACTCACAACTTGAGTAGGCATAGTCAGTAGGATAGCGCCCAAGTCTTATCCCATTAGTGCTATATTAGGATATAGGCTTAGGATATATGTTTTATACAAGACCAAAACTGAGCTATGCCTTTTTCAAAGAAGGTACACCATTTATTTTCACCCAACCCATTCTTCACACCAACTGTACTGTGAGTTAAAGTGCTGCTTGAAAATTATTGTCTTCTCTGTGGATATCATTCAATGCTCGTCCAGTCGATTTTCCTTGGAGTCTTAGGATAGCCAGACTAAAAGGGGTTCTAAATAATGATTTCCATTTAACCTTGGCATCAATAATCAACATTTTGCTTTATTAATATGTTTACACATGGGTATAGCAAAAAATTCATTGCTCCTGACGCTTTCGAGCCATCGAGTTCTTCAGAATTTGATCAAGGACAAAGGATAAAGCTATCGGATTTGATCAATCTCTTAGGGATGCTCCATGTATTCGACTTCATTAAGTATCGTTGGAGGTGACTAAATGCATATCTAACCTTTACAATACTCACCATGGTCTACCGATGTATCAAGCCAGTGCTGCTATCCTCCTTGAAAACTCTGGTACCAATTTGCCGACCCCGGAAGGATGATGAACAGCTTGGTGAGTCTGACACGCAGGGATCGATCCCATGTGTACTGCAGGGCGCCTCCGACGACCGTGTCACATGCGCCCGCTCAGAATGAGGTCACTACTGCCAAATGCTATGATTGCAAAGAATGACTGACTCGGACTCTCGACTCGAATGATGTTCACTTTGAAAAATGCAACGACGTGAAAACTGCTGCTATAATAAATATTTCTGTAAAACCCTGTAGTAATCTCATCAGTAAAACAAGGCAATCACAACACATGTTTAAAAACTGCTACGGATCTCCCTTATTGAGAAATCGATGGCTCGCTTCATCAAGAATGTTGACTTGTTCCCAAACCGGAAAATGCATGCGGATGTCTTAGTGGCTTCGCCCTTGTGAAGTTCATCTCCAACAAATAAGTTTCATGCACCTCTGACAATGTCCGGAAATGAAGCACATAGAATCCTTCAATAAAAACAGTGATAACAAAGTGTCTCATTTCTCTATGCAAGGTTACGGTAACTATTTGTACTTATAACACACGCCTGTCAACATAGGAATCTTCCAATGACAGCGTGCAGACCGAAACCGAATACGAAATCTTTTGCAGAATACCTAACGGAAACGGCATTTGTGAAAGCGCAGAAGAACTGCTCAAAAACGATCTCGCAGATCTCGGTATGAACTCAGTGAATACCGATTTTCTTGATCAAATAACGATAAAAACAGCGAACCAGTGCTTATCACAGGAAAAATAGGATCAATTCTTGTTTTCACGAATTTCTTCCCCTGAAGCCTAATAATAAGCTAATACGACGACGCTACGATTGTCCTCACAAGAACGTCTGAAAAACTTCATGTCGACAGACATGGATAGGAATCGAACAAATAGGGTGAGAGATTGTTTGGATTCGTCACGATGATCGGACCAATCATAAGTAAATCACAGCTGGAGAAGCCCTCCTCAAGCCATCGGCAATGGACATCATGGAGTGGAAAGCATCATCGTGAAATTTTATCGTAAGAAACTTTCTCCGATGTAGTCGGACCTTCTCGCCTCAGATAGATGCCACTCTGGTCACTAATTTCCACAAAGTCACTACGAATTTTTTCTCCGCAAAAAGTACACGATGTTGCAAAATACAGAAGAAAACGTCTCAAAACCACAATGACATGGAACTTGCTTAGTTCTTTGGCCAGACTTTAGGAGAATATCCATATTTCGAAAAAAAAAAAAGAAACGGAAATACACTTGAGTCCAACGACACGAGTAAACATGACAAATATTAGCCGCTCGAGCCGTGGACAATCACGAACGTACATCCAGACTTGCGAAGTTCTATGCAAAGGTGGTAAAAACGAAATCTCCTAAGCAGCGGAAAGGAAAAGTAGGCTTAAGTTGCAGACGTTCGGAACATCCTCAAGTGAATGTGTCCGAGTCATTTCATCCTCTATTAGACAGGCAGCATATTGAACACCCGACTACCATGCATGAAGGCTTTGAAAACCTTTCAGTGCAACAGCTCATATCCAACACATTCATAACGAAAGTTGTCATGAATACTAAATACCAATGAGTTTTATTTTCATCGATTGGGGAATCCCTTCAACTCAACGCAGATGCGATCATGGAAGCTCTAGAAAACAACAGCATTACAGCTTAGCAAAGAATGATCCTGCATGAGTAATGCAGAAACATCACGAGAACTTTACCACTCATAGATCTCACCAAAAAATTAACATCGAAAAAGTATAGAGTTCTGAATTGGAGCTTTATATCGCTAGAATATTCACAGCCACTCTCTACAATACTATGCGAAAACCGGTAAGTTTTATAATGGCGACGAACAGCAGGTAGAGCAAATATTGATCTCCATCATGCTCAGTAAAACTGTGCAGCTCTGCTCAAAAGCTCAGCCAAAAAATAAAGAAACGGGCTACTTGTAGAGCATACATGAGTGTAAATGATAGAGCGAAAAGCACAAAGAACACCTATCTTCAACTCCATCGCTTCGACTACATGATCCTCCCTGCTCTAACATAGGAATCCTGGAATCCCCTACACATGATGATTGACAGAATGATCGAACGCACTTTTAACCCGTTGATTGCCACTTTGAGTATCTCGTATAAATAAAGTGAGACAAGGAACTAAAACTAATTACAATTGTGACGATTAAACATCCAAGAACCAGGTGCTGGGTCGGATATGAAGAGCAAAACAAAAGGTTTACGACCCAAATTATCCTCTAAGAAACAAGGTGAGTCGATGCTTTTCTGCCTCTTTTAACAGAGAGAGGCTTAAAAGTGAACTTTTGCATGCGACAAAGACCAGTGAATGTCTCTCTCAAGTCGTTCGACGACCAAGAGACGATGGGTCATGGAGCACTAATGGAAATCTAAGTGCACAATGGGTTAGGTTCATTAATGAAGACCTTGTCAGATATAACGCAAGCAACGTTCTCTTTCTAGATTTAACAAACTATAGGATCATGAGTAAAACATGAAACGACTTTATTTAAGCAAATACTAATAATAGGCATAACCAAAAGATACAAGGCTGCAAAACTACGATACAATGCAGGAGTCAAGGCACAGTAAGCAGTGAAATAAATCAATTACGTCATATTAAAGTGAGAAATACAAAAAAAGCTAGATGTTAGAAAAAAAGGGGAAAAAGCCACACGTACACGCAAATGTTATACATTGAAGACACAGACTACCGATCGATTTTAGTATTGTAACATCACTCAAAAATATGAAGAAAACACATAAAACATAGTTACTCATACGATTTTACACTAGTTAGAGGGTATGGCATTGAAATCACATAATTCTCAAAAGCAATCTGATTTTGGGTGCTCTCAACCCTCCCTGTGGACATCGTGAATTCAAATGAAGTCGCGTCAACCGTGTTCTATACACAGATCAGATTCTGCCCGTAGTATGCACTGAGAATAACTACTGATTAGTAAGCGGACAAATGAGTTTTAAGCATAACTAATTGGTTATAGATGGATCAAACGGAAATCAAAATAGAGACTAGGTAAATCGAAAAACCTATTAGTAGATGGCTTTCGTACACGTTAGTCTGAAAGTTAAAACACCCTTCAAAGATCACGTCAGTTGCGTTAGAGGTAACAACAAACCAAACTCACAAAATTCTGATCCTAAGTGATAAGAAATCAACAAATACACAAGCAATAAAAACAACCCTAACAGCTTCTACATTGCAAATAAGGTGATTTTTGATGTTAGGAAAAAGAGAAGCTATGGGATTATGTCAAATCAAGAGAGACGATTTAATGGCATACACTTAGACAATGATGAATCTGTGATCAACATTTATGAAGTGACTATATACAGCATCCACAAAGGATCTCTAAAGAAGAACCGTGAGTTCACATATCGTTAAAATAGGTATTAAAAAAAGAACAGAAACTTAAAAAACTCAGTAGAGAAAATAAAGTTTCCTGAATAGATAAACTGAAAGTGTTGAAAGCGGAGTAGTTGAGCAGAGAAAATATGGATATTTTTATTAAAATAAAACAGATGATTCGGAATTCAGTGTCGACTAGCATGCCATCTGGGTCCTAATACTCCTACATCAGATATGGTCCACACCAAAACAGTACAGATTAGAACTTATCCTGTAGCATCATGTCGTTGCTTTAACGGAGTTGAAATGGCGTTTGGTGTGGTCATTGCCCATAGTTCACGGCTGAATTAAAACATTTTTAATAGAAGGACTTTTAACGAAGATGGGCTCGAGTCCAAAAAAGCAGGTTAGAAAGCCCTGCAGTTAGGAAAAGTTGACCCAAAACGAGAAGAAATTCCATACGAAGCGATTTATCGAACACAAACCCAGTTCTATTCCAATGCTCAAATTTTGTAACTGTATTCAAGAGACACTCACTTTAAATCACGCGGTATGTGATCGGCATAGATCTTGTGGATGTTATGGCGAAGTACAACGCCGGCTGCGAGATGTTTCAATGACGGGGCTGCAAGAGATTAACCTTTAAAGGATCTAAACCCATGTTAATTATAACAAAATTACAGGTGCCGCATTACTAAAGCGTAAACTTCCGAAAATAGCTCAAAGCTATTTTTACCTACCATAATCAAGCACGTAGAGATCGGCAAGATCAGCGAGACCAGATGGTGTGCCTGAGGTATTCTTTACAGGCCTGTAAAACAACAGAGGTACCATATGAAAAACAATTAGGAATATTACACTTTGCATAAATTCAGCAAAAACTGAACAGTTTTCAGAGGCTACCTAATAAAGCTATTTAGGTAGCAGACAATGATCGATTTCTCAAAGCGGTACCCTCAACGGTAATAAAAAAAATCTAGGTAATGAAGAATTTTATCCACTTCCGTAATGATTTCATCTTCCGATTTCACGCGCTGCGGAGGATGTTGCTTGAGAAATCTTTCTGCCTTATTCATAAATGTCGTTGAATGTTGATCGGGTCAATTCTTCCTGAAAACCTGGGATGGGTGTGCTAGTGCGTTCCTCATATTGCTGCAACAGCCTACTGGAGAAGCCATTCCCTTATTTTCAACGTAACTTCTCGCTCCTTCGTTTATTTCCGCTTGTTAATTCCGTTATCATTTTGGTGCTTATGCGCTTTAGATTTCTTGATATTGCCATATCACCACTGTTATATCAATACAATATTGTTGTTATACGAAAAGATTTAAGCTTAAGATTTATTTCCAAGCTTAAGATTTATTCTGCGGCAAAATTTTCAGTGAAATAAATTTCATAACTGTTCTATCGCAACAGAACATCTACCCACATAGTTCCACCAAATAGGAAAACCCTGCTATCAACGACCACAGTGCATTGACGGCGACGAGCAGATGGCATTTGACCAGATGTCTAGAAGTGTTTCTGAGTAAAACACGTGAAATAAATTTCATAACTGTTCTAAATTTTAAACGAAAACTTTTTAAATGGATACTGTTTCGAAGGAAGACCTGTTTCCTTTTACCTTAATCTTTTCCCAGTGATTAGTGGACGGATCGAATGAGAACAAATCATCATAATGCATGTTTTGCGTCCCAAGATAACCACCGAAAATATACATCTTTCCTCCGTATGTCCCTAAAATTGTGACATTTCCTTCCGACTCCTCATAGTTCTATGCTTGGTCAAACAATTTAAAAAATTTAATCGGAAAGAATCATAGTCTTACTTAGTGTTCTAAATCGAAACACTTGCGTTATACAGCAACGAAAATGCACTTTATGTGTAGCAAGCCATCCAAGCAAAAACAATCAAGCGCAAAAATAATAACGCCACTTTCACGTAGTGTGAGAGGGAAATGAAAATATCGATGAAAAGAAAGCCACTCACACGCGGAGTGGCTTCTTCTGCCTGTTGGACCTATTCCGCTACATATCGGATCCGACCATTCCCCCGTTCGCAAGTCCAATGCCTTCAACCGCTCGTCGTACATATCACGAGTTGAATGAAACTGAAAGAGAAACAGTTAAATGACTCATTTTCGGAATGAAATAAAACAGCAACCAGTTTTGGAAATGCAAAGAAAAGACCATTCCCTTCCATTAATTGTTTATCGCTTCATTCTGCACGGCGTTCACACGACAGATGAAATATGCTCAGCTTCCAGCAGTGTCTTCCAAGCTCAACATTTCCAACTGAAAGCTCAGCTACGTGTAAATCAAAGCGTGGTATCACTGTCACTTTGTCGACAACTTAGTGACTTGCCGACAAATTGTGACGAGCTTTCCAGACTCCATGGGAAGAAAATTTTACTCGACTAAGAGGTTACCATTCAAACAGGATTTGTGCAGGTGTTCGCACAGTTCTTCGCAAATTGTAGGAGGAGCCACTCAAGCAAATATTCAAGCGAAGATTACAAGCAAAACACTTCGTACCAAAGTACCAATAATAAAACTACTGGAGTTGTCAACCACTTGTCAGTATGCTTTTTCAGAATAATCCGAGACTATGCTACAGTCGCCTACCCGAGCAAAAAATCCATCGCGATGTATTTGACACATTAATATTACATTCACTTGCGAAATACTGAAAACCAATTTCTCCATCGACGACTAGCGATTAACCACTAAGATAGCATTAGCATCAGTTAATGAATAACTAGTGCTATAATATTTTGTGGATATAACACAGTGGTACCACAAAGATACATCCCGAATGTCTCGGTTGTTACATACACCAATTTGGGTAGCTACAACTTTAAAAGCAATAACAAAATATATTCAAAACTCGGGCATAGAAAGCGCCGACAGCAGTTGTAAGCGACTATACTGCAAAACACCAGGGATTCACACTGGTTTCAGATACATCTCAACCTACCAGCTCATTTCTACACCTCCACCAAATCAAATGCCTCAGAAAAGTTGATGACGACGTGAACAACTACCAACTAGCAATGGCAAAATCCCACAAAGGTGGTAGTTAATTACCTGCCCGGTATGGTCGCTTCTTCCACCGAAAATGTACATTTTGCTATCGATTGCAACGGCTGTGTGGAAATCGCGCCACAAAGGTGGCTGACCCTGAAAAAACAGTACGAAACAATTCGTTATCATTTCTCGTATCACAGAAATACGAAATAAAGTACGCGAATCGAAAATGTAATATGCATTACACAAGCTGTAGCCGAACTCCAAAAAATTTCAAGCTTTATATAAAAAGTTCACAGAAAGCAAAAGCAGCTGGAACGCTAGACTCCAATCAAGATGACCACTCCACGACGTCCTAACGTAAAAACAACTATATCTTATTTACTTGCATACTTGGATGGCCCGTACTCACTAGTTGTGCGAGCCCAAGGAAAATTTCCATTTTTCAGAGCTTTGCTGGTTTAGCGATTATGGATCCAAAGAGTCCCAAGGTCAGCCTGGCCAAGTCTGCCCCACAGTCAGTCGCCGTCCTTGTGGATCAGAGGGAGATTTGTCACCATGCGACTAGTTTGATACCAGAAAGGTGGTGAATCCTGGTGTTGGTTTACTCCTGGTTCCCTGATGGAAATGCCGGACTCTTTTTCAGCTTGGGAGATCGTGTTGGGAGATGAATTCTCCCGCTGTACATCGCAGTCCGACACCCAGGAACACCTCCCAGCCACCGCGCGGCGGTAAAGTGTTGGGAGGTAACAACTACATCCAAAAGTGAAATGAAGTTTCAAGTTGACAGCAGACATTCAAATTACACTAATGCGTAAGCCTAACAGTGATCACCTATGAAAACATATTGCTTAGAGTGTTTAAATGCTGTTTCATGTTCTTATCGATAGGAGTCAATTTTTACCCACCGAAGTGTTTAACTCGTTCCATCGATTTGTGAGGAAATCAAACACATATGTTTCCTGACTGAATCGTTGCAAATCTTCTTCAAAACCACCGAATAAGTACATGCGATCACCAACGACAACTGCAGAGTGGCCATCCCTTGCTGGTGGTACTCGGCCTTCCACAGGTACAATGCGCCAACGAAGCAACTCTGGATGGAGTCACTCTCTTTTACAATCGGTTTTGTTTACTGATGAAAATTATCTAGCTCAAATAAGCACTTTTAAACTTTCAAAGCACACATACGTAATTCAGCCATTGAGAAATCTGTAGCGTCTTGACTGACTAGGGAAAATACACCGTGCCTACCAGGATCGAACTCATGAAGAATTGAACTGGCGCCATAGTCATCGTTTCGGCCACCCCACAAGTATGCTCGACCTCGGTATGCACATACGGTGTGTCCATAACGTTGGTAAGGCAATCTTCTTAATGATTCCATGTTGTCGTCCTCCATCTAAAACACAACGCTAAGAAAGGCAACCAACGTTTATTTTGAAATTTCCGAGTCCACGCCTAATTTTGTGTGGCGATTAAATTGGACTACGCCTAATTTCGGGTTATATAGACTTGTTAACTTTTCGACAAAAAGTTCTTTTTTCTCATAATTGAGAAACTTGTCGGGATA
Organism: Angiostrongylus cantonensis; assembly: GCA_009735665.1. Lineage (NCBI taxonomy): Eukaryota > Metazoa > Nematoda > Chromadorea > Rhabditida > Metastrongylidae > Angiostrongylus > Angiostrongylus cantonensis. Next base: position 443,801 of record MQTX01000107.1, read on the forward strand.
GGAATATGATGAAGTTACAGAAGAGATCTTGCTTTGTCGCATTAGGGGTATTCATGGTAGGTAAAGTACCATAAGGTCCACCATGCAACCACATTGAGGTGAGCACTTGCAGTCTTTTTTCTCCAGTTTCTATACTCACCCAATCCTACGATAACTAAGACTCATTATAGTGGCTGGAAATGGAACTGCATTCAATTACCAGTTAAATCACCGAACAATGAACTCGCCTAGTCGTCTACAAAAAGGTTTTTCCAAATTATTGCGTTTAGAAAGTTTCTTTCTATGGCCCACGTGTGATCTAACATCAGAGTTGCAGAAGGAATACTAGAAGTGTGGAAAAAAGCATTCTTCTCCGAAACAAACAACAAGAAACCATAAAACGAATAAAGGATAAAGCTCTCTGCGTTAATTAATCTCAGAAAAGAGCCATGCATTCTTCTTCACGAAGAATCGTCAGAAGTGGATGAGTGCATATCTGGCCTATACAATGACTCGCGGTGGCCTACCGATGTATCGAGCCAATGCTGCTATCCACCCAGACGAGTCTGGTGCCAATTTGCGGACACCAGAGCGATGGAAGGCTTGGTGGGCCCAGTGCGCGGGATCGATCCCATGTGTGCTGCATAGCATATATGACCACTGCGCGTTCCAACTTAGCAGCGAGATCATAAACCTCTCCCGATTCAAATGTCAGCGTGTTCTGGTGGTCACGTCTTGAAACACCCTAGTACGGCTATCTCGGGATTCCGGAGAGCGAATATATTGATCGACGAAAAGCTACCACACAAATAAAGAATGCAACAGATGAATCCAAGATTTTTGCGAAGACGGACTCCAATAAAGGATTTTGACATTTCATTGTCTTCAAAAGAGAACCTTCATAGATTTTCTCCAGTTTAAAAAATAAAGATTACGCTGCGACAACAGGTTTTCACTTATTATCACCAAACATAACAGTCCAAAAAATTTTAAGATGAACTGCCACTAACTCTATCATCTTCATGTACATCGGTGTGAGCCTTAACAAAAACCCATCGATATGTATCTAAACAAAAATTCGTTAATGAACATGAGCACGAATTAATTTTACTAAAACGAAAAGCATGAGTACCTCTCCTAAAAAGTACCTTAATATCAGCAGAGTAAAAAACTTCAATCGAATAAATCTATGACAGAAACTCACTAGTATCTAACATGTGGATATCAATAGATTGGTCAGGATCGACGGTCTCACCGCTGCAATAACCACCGAACGAAAAAATCTAAAATATTCATGAATTTTGAATTTGACGTCAATCTGCAACGCCATGTTTAGTCTAAAAACCCTGAAAAAACTACTCCAACTAGATAAAACGGTAAAGGACAACGTTTTCACGCTGTAATGGTCGTACCTCTGTCACAAATTAGGTTAATAGAAAATTAGTGAAACTGAAATTTCACATTTCATGTGTACTAGACAGTATACTTGGACACTTGGATGCACCACCTTCACTGGTTTTGCGGGACAGCATAATTTCCACTTTTTTAGCGCTCGCCGGGTTACCCCATCGTGGTTTCTATGAGTCTCGAGGTCAGCGAGGCCAAAGTCTGCTCCACGCCATCACCAACAGGTAGTCGACGCATTTATGGACCAGAACGAGATGCACCAAGTGACTAGTTTGATTCTAGTATGGTGATGAATGCTGGTAATAATTTACTCTTAGCTGATCTTCCTGATGGACATGCCAGACTCTTTCTCAACCTGGGACCCAGGGAATGCCTCCCCACAACAATGAGTCAGTAAACCGTTGACAGCATGAAAGTATTTGCAATTCCCAGGTTCGACTTTCTATTAACCTCGGCATTGGAAAATATGAATGCGTAGTTTTCTTATTCAGCAATCGCGAGGTTGTTATACAGCATACATTTACTTCCATAGAAAAACACACAATACAATACAACAGTAGCTGGCGTTTCGGCAGTATCGCCTTCTTTTTCTCCCTGGGAATGACCAGAGGTCACACGCGACCTGGCCCCCTATCTTCGGATCAATTTCTTTTGTGGGGTGGCGCAGTCATCAACCATATGTGACTATAATCAACTGTTCTAACCTTCCTCATTGGAAGTCATGTAAAAAAGGGGCTCTGAAGAAGGTGATACTGCCGAAACGTCAGCTACTGTTGTGTTGTATTGTATTGTGTGTTTTTCTATGGAAGTAAATGTATGCTGTATAACAACCACGCGATTGCTGAACAAGAAAACTACGCATTCATAGTACTTGCAATATTCATTTCTCAAATGCTACATTATTATGCATAAATGTAAAGCTTATTTTATGCAATTCGCTCGGTATAAAGGATAAAGAGGATAAAGCTTTCAGCGTCGACCAATTCCTGAGGGGTAGCGCAATGCATTCGACTTCATTAAGCATCGTTAAGAGGTGAATGAATGCATATCAGGCCTTTACAATGATTCGCCGTGGCCTGCCGATGTGTCGAGCCAGTGCTGCTATCCTACCAGACAAGTCTGGCACCAATTTGCCGACACCGGAGGGATGGAAGGCTTGGTGGGCCATGGACGCGAGGATCGATTCCACGTGTGTGTTGCAGGGCGCTTCCGACCACTGCGCCACACGAGCCTTCGCTTAGTATAGCTCCATAAATAATTCATACTTTTACGAATTTTACAGATTAGGTAAAGAGATGTCAAAACGGAAATCTCGACGAAAATAATTTTAGATTCAAACTCGCTCACAGTGCAGCGCAAATAGCTCAAAATAATGAGGTGAAGCCCCGAGAACGTGTTAAGAAATGCATAGTGCGACGTTGGTTTCAAAAAATTCGTCATGGAGAATTCGATATTGACAATGAGGAGGGTCGTCGACGTTCTTCTACTACTAACGAGTATGAATGCGTTGATGAGAGCAAATCTTCCCACAACTGTTCGAGCAGTTGCAGGAGAACTTTGTGTAGGCATCTTAACTGTTTCGGAGTATCTAAATTGGAAAGTAGAAGCAGCTGGACAAATAAATACCGTAAGCCACTCTTGAGGAATACTCAGTCCTCAATCTCGGCGACAAGAAAAACCCTTCTATCTCGCAATGTGATGTGGGACGAAAAATGGATCCTCTGTGAAAACCGACAACAATCTGCTCGGCGGCTGAATCACGATGAAACACCCTAGCACTTCCTAAAGCAGAAATTTCACTGAAGAAAAGTGACGCTGCTTGTTTGTTGGTTTGCCGCTAGCTTGATTACAGACATGTGAATCCAGATGAAACGATAACGGTGAAGAACTACGTGCGCAAATCGACAAAACGCGTTAGAAACTTCAAACTCTGTGCTCGGAACTGGTCGGGAGAAACCAATCACTCTCCGCGATTAAGCCGAGCCACAAGTCGCAAAGCAAACGCTGCAAAAGCTAGACCAAGAGAAGAGATCTGTCACTTTGAAGAGGCACTAAAATCGCTCGGTAATTCCTCAGTAGCTCAATAATTTCTTGCCATTAGTTGAATTATTTATCGTAGATATTTTTTCCCGTTTTGATCATGAAAGTGCTTTCCTTAGTAGATTCCAATCAGATTGACTTCTGAAGCCTCTGAAAAGACAGAATTCCGCAAAACGCCTGCTTCTTTGTGGATAGAGTAAAGTAATAAACTTGTGCTTGCTTATTAAGGAAGGAAGTGAATTATTTAATATCGAGTGGGCCTGTACTAAAAAAGTTCAGACATAAGTCGACAAAGAAATGGACCTGTTTTGTCTACAGTCGACGACTTTTCCATTCCGCATTCCTTAAGAATTGATCAACTATGAGAAATAATTTTTTACCGACTTCCGTAGCAATGTTTTAACTTTAGAGTAAAAAAAAAAAAAAAAATCGGAACAGCTCTTAACTATAGCTGCAAGATTTACATGATAAAAATTCTCAAGTTGGAAAAGTGGAAAACGAGTTTAAATACAATTTAAGACGTTTAAAGACGACACATTATTCTAGATCTGCACTGTGAGATGTACTCTATATTCACAGTACAGTAACACGTATAGACCTTTTCAAATACTTCTAATAAAACAAGACAATTCTATTCTCGCCGCAAATAAACCTCTTTCTTAAGTACTAGGCAAGCATAAAACTACTTTTCTCTATAGGATAGATCTCCCATTCTAGAAGGACGACAATTACTTTATGTCGGTTTCACGTAATACACATAGTATTTTCGCTAAAAGAACTGACAACAAAAATTATGCTTGAAAACACTTGAAAAATATTAGCATGTACACATTGCATGAGTTTGTATATATACATATTTATATGCACATGTATACAAATATGCATATATATATATATATATATATAAACTATATCGTTCCGTTGACCGTCGAATAGCTCCAGCAGGCACTAGTAGATCATCCACTTCTCCCCGTTGTGTGCTAGAGCAGCCTAGTGAGCTCTGCTCGCTATAGAAACTCGTTGAACATGTATATGGACATACGCAGAGACTTCCAGATATTCAGTGAGCACCGATTAGGCGTGCGAAACCATTTTTTCTTCATGAAGACAGTTTCTGTGTGATTTAACCGAAGCTCAATTTTTCCACAAAAGTTTTCTGAATCGAATAGCATTCGCTCCGCTTGGCTAATGTTCGGTGTTATAAAAACGATGTCATCAGCAAAGCGAAGATTGTGTAATTGTCAACCATCAACTTTCACTCCCATGCTATCCTATTCCAATGTTCACTTGACGTGTAGTGGCGAATAATTTTGGCGGAACGGAATCGCCTTATCTAACTATTCTAAGTTGATGTTGATATCGCTGTAAAATGGTGGTATTTTGGTTTTTCATTTAGCCCACAAAGAAACATTGCATACTGAGTAGGTTACCAGAACTGCTTCTCTCTCAACTGAGTCAAAATCGTTGCCTACATCGATGAAAGTGACACAAAGTGGTCTTTTGTACTCTCGCGATACTTCAATGAGTCTTGTCATTGGGTGGATATGGTCCATCGTTCTGCGTCCTTTTCGAAACCCTGCTTGCTCACATTGCTGTTCTTCGTCCAGTGTTCTGTCAATCCTTTTAAAGATGACTAGAGTGAAAAGTTTGTAGACGATAGACAGCAAACAGATTGGGCGATAGATGCTAACATCGACTAAGTCACCCTTCTTAAACAATAACACGATCTTGCTGGTCTTCCGCTGAGTAGGGACCTCGCATTCAGATAGGTAACGTGTGAAGAGCCTAGCCAGTGTGTTTACGTGGACTGGCGCAAGGTTCTTCAGATGTTCTAGTTTCATCCTGTGCGGACCTGGTGCTGTTCAATTTTTCACCGACGAAATAGCATGTCGGATTTTGGAAGGAACAACCGATGGTACGACATAACCATCCTCCTTCACTTCACATGAGAGGAGGACACGGCCACTGAAGAGATCTGGGTAGTATTCGTGAATAATTTTCTCCATTGCTTTTCTGAAAGGTGTAACTATTCTGTCTGAGCGTCAGAGTGCAATCTTCTTGGCTTTGTAATTGCCGAAGCTTCGGTGGGCTTTGTCAATGCTTTTCCCAGCCTTTGTAGCTTCGACCATAATTGTTACTCGTCTCTTTTTAAGACCTTCTTTTAACACCTATTTGAATTGTTTTGAAAATTTGGTGAGTTGTTGGCTGCCCGTAGCTCGTGCAATTCCATACTGGAGTATCAGCTCAACAATTCCTAGAGACAGCCGTTTATTTCACTTGATGACTTTCGAACTCTTAGTTTTCATAACGCTGTGTTGATATTAAAAGAGTAGATCGCATTCCTCGTCGATGTTATCAAGAACGGCATCTTCTCAACAGCCCGCTAATGACCTGAAGAAAACCCTATTTATGGTGGTTTTAAGACTTCGCCTTTTGAATTTAGCTATCATTCCACTTTTCCGCGAGGAATGAAAGCTTCCACGAAGGAGGACATGGTGTAACTCCGTCTAGAATTCCGGGAGAATAGCGACAACGGTTAGACTAGACCTACGATTTACTATGATGTGGTCTATTTCGTTACGGTATTCTCCATTCATTACTCTTCAGAATGGAGGTTCTAGAATTTTCAGTTAGCGTTATTGGTCTTGGTCGTCACGGCAAACTCAGACATACGCTCACCTTGTTCAATCCATTGTAATCGCTGGATCCCAATGTGATGCTCATACGTTCTTATACGGTGACGTTGAAAAATGTATGGTCTACTCTGTAGAACTTCTCCATGCACATATAGAACGCTTCGACATCGTCATCGTAATGGGTTGGTATTGTTGCGTAGACGATGATTGTCAAAACCATCATTGATCCACATCTTTTTAATCGTAAACGTCCGAATATTATATACATACATATATCACAAAAATATACATCAGTTCTTCACAAACTTTCGAAGGAAAGAAAGACGATTTTCAAAAATACTACACACTTGGGGGTGCACTTAAACAGGTTTGTGGAACGTCTGATTAAGCAAGCACGTGTTTAAGGTTAAGTTCTGCTCAAATTCGATGTTATTGTCGTTACGGTTTATGATCCTTTTGGAAAACAAAGATTTGTTGGTAAACATAGAGCACGGCATTTTAGATGGTAAATATTAACTTGGTTTGCTATCAAATACTAGTCCATCTAACAAGTTTTCCGCTGACAGTCATTCTTGTGGAAGATTTTCGTGAAGAGATGGTGGATGACTTCCGCCAAGCGTCGTGTAATGGTTTAAAAAAGTGAAATGAATTATTATAGAACCAAATATATTTTATCATTATAAATGCGTCGTTCTCTACTGCCGCATGTTCCGAGGAGCAGCTCTTCTCCAGTGTCATAGACGGCGTTTAATGGGTGGCGTCGTCTCGCCTCGGCCAGGTCGATCAAGTCGGCCTTATCCTCCTCGCTGGCGTGATCAAGTCTTTTGTCGAGGACTCGGATGCAAGGGTACGTGCATTGTAAGTACAGATCGTCACCTAAGTCCTTTGCGATCTATAGGGAGATGGTTCTCAGATCTGTCCTCTGCGTGCTCGTCCTACCCAACGTCGCCGTATCGGAGCGATTTCGAGTTCAGAGGAATGCGGCCCGTTTATTCTACCGTGGTTAGTTTTTTCATACCACCTATAGTCACTGAGATCTGAATGCCAGCCTCTCCCAGGGTACACGCTGCTTATTTATTGGACGCGACTCCTGACCCCTCTCATGTACTTCTCTTTCACTTGATTGCAGGCTTTTGGTTGAACTGACTCCAAGAATATAATCCGCATAAACGAGAACACACCCACGTAGCCATGCATTAATATGTCCCTGTAAATGCAGAAGGTAATAATGTGCTAAATCGGTGCAGAACAACCAGGGAGTCCATCTCCTGGATCCACCTGCGTCTCAGGGAACCAAAGGTCGCTTCTGGTCTGCGATGAACCCACTATCCGCCATCGGATCACACCGTTTAGCCCCGCTACAAACCGGCATGAGATACCTCCCTTCTTCAGAGCCTGGAAGGGTACACCAATACGCAACTTACTACGTCAAACGCTTCAATAGCACAAACAGAAACATGAAAATCTAAATGGCAGTCACACGGTCAACAGTTTCTAGAAAAACCCACCGTTTTTCTACGTGCGTTCCACTGAGGAAGAGCCGCGAATCAGCGTCGCATATGGTTGACGACTGCACCTTCTCACATCAACGATGGATACGAAGATACGGGGTGAGATCATGTGTCATCTCGGGGCATGCCTCCCTTCTGTTCATTTTAGGGTTTTTGGCATCTATCCAAAAAGCCTCAAGAAGCTTGCGCGCTGGTGTTTTGGCATCCTGTGCGAGAATAATGACTTTTATGTCAAAATACGAGTACGTAGTACGTAAAGCACGAGGCATCGAAATGGACCTACTTAAAGCCGCACTACAAAGCAAGCGAGACGAAATGTACACCAGAATAAAGAAGTGTGTGTCGAAGGAACATTTTTGCGCTTTGTATTTGGAGGATCAACTTTGGAGGAGAATAGTTGGTGGTTCAATATTGATATGCATTACATTAGGTCTAATGCCAAAATAGCTCTACAACGAAAGTTTGAGAATCTTTTGAGTAATTCACACATCTCGGCTTCGAGAAACCGTAAAGGAATTTTTGCGCTCCTAGTAGTAGTAAAATGCGGTTGACAGTGCAACAAGAAAATCCAGGGTCCCATACTTGGGGGTATGATCACACCTGAAAGCGCGCGCTCACTATTAGAATTGGGCTCAAGTTTTGCACCATCACAACCCAATTCTAGGGCAACTGTGCGTAGGATCGCATGCAATTTGTATGAGCTTCAAGATCGACTTGGCTGTCATGTCAAGCAGGAAATATTGAATAAGACGGAAGGTCAAGGAGTGGCAAGACTACCACCGTCTCCTTTTCCTAGGGCATTCTTTAGACAGCAAGACCCTAACGTGGAAGTTGACATGAAATTCCGCATGTTTTCGGACAACGTCCTCAAAACCCTGAATCACTATCGCGATAGAAAATCTGTCCCTAACCTCACAGCAGCAAAAAAAGTGTTTTGCGAGAAATTAGAGATATAATTAATTCAAAAACCATTAGACTATTATTTAGTGATAAGGGGGTAGAGTATGTAGTTATTTCCCGCTAGTTAGATGTTGAGATAACACAGGCACATGTTTGTGATGGCAACCCTTTATCTCCCATCATCTGAAAAGGAATACAAAAGGCAATACCGAAAACTTAACAGCCAATGGGTCAAAGTGGCAAAAACAGCAGGCTTAAAACCATCTGCTATCTAGCACTATAAAACAGATAGGCTAACGTTTCCCGTCTTATACTTGCTTATTAAAACACATAAGTTAGTATCAGCTGATGACCTTGCTTCAACCAAACCAGTATCCCTCAAAGTTGGACCCATCGACAGCTGCGTAAACGGGCCAGCGGATAGAATAACATGGTTTCTAAGCTTAGTACTCACCCAGCTGCTTGACCACATCCTAGCTCACCTCACGAACACCCAAATGATCCTAGAACGTCTACGTAACTCGTCTCCTAATAACGCGTACGTGATGGATTCTTTCGATGTTTCTGCGCTCTACACCAACGTATTGAATGCCTCCGCAATGCAAGCCATCTTCGCACTCCTTGTTGAATATGAAGGAAAAATAAAAATGCATGGCTTGTCCATTCATCAGCTTATGACTCTCTTAAAGGAGTGCCTAAACTGCTCGGCTTTCAGATGGTCTGGGAAATATTACGCGCAAATAAGGGGGCTGGCAATGGGTCAGCGGTTGGCGCCAACTCTCGCCGTTGCGTTCATGACTAGAATAGAACCCCCTCATCGAACTCGGCCGATACTCTACTGCAAATACATAGATGACTGTTTTGTCAATTTCTCTATTTAAGAGGAGATGGACAAATGCTTTGAGTTATTGGATGAGCAGTCTGAGTACATCAAGTTTACACGGGAGAAACTGAAACCGAAAGAGAACTGGCTTTCATTTCTTAACGTTCAAGTGAACTTATCGAGTAGCGGTTACACGACAAAGTCGTACCGAAAACCAAATAACAAACACACCCTCGTCCATTTCTTTTCCTCCCATCCTTCACACACAAAGAGGACGATTGTAAGAAACATGTTTCGAAAAGCCACCTCCGTGTGCACGAAGGAATTAAAGGAGGAATCGCGCGAATTGGCTCGGCAAATAGCCATCTCCAATGGCTAGGAAATGGTAACCCGACGAGGTATGCCCGTTTATGCTGCCCTTTATTAGCGATGAATTAAGTATAGCTATAAAACAGTGACTAAGAACGGCACGTCTAGAGGAATCGGCTGCGATAGCAGAAGTACCACTCTGCACTCTCCGTCGTCAATTAGTTCGTCACTGCCTGTATAACCGTCTATGTGAAACAGAGAGTTGCATAATTTGCTCTTCTGGCAAGGACGAAGATTGCATGAGTTCAGGTACGATATACCTGATCTCTTGTAATGATTGCGGAGATGAATACGTTGGCGAAACGGAGGGACCTTTATGTATTCGCATAAAAGAACACCTAGATGGGAAACGAAAAAAAGCAAGACAAGGCACGCCACTAGGGACGCATAGGATACAAAAGCGTAGCAGAGACTATTTTGACATAAAAGTCACTATCCTCGCACGGGATGCCAAAACACCAGCGCGAAAGCTTTTTGGATAAATGTCAAAAACCCTAAAATGAACAGCAAGGAGGAATGCCCCGAGATGACACGTGATCTCGCCCCGTACCCTCGTAACGATCGTTGACGTGGGGAGGTGCAGTCGTCAACCATATACGACGCTGATCAGCGGCTCCTCCTCAGTGGAAGGCACGAAGGAAAAGCGGTGGGTTTTTCGAGAAGCTGTTCACCATGTGACTACCATTCAGATTCTCATTTTTCTGCATGTGTTTTTGAAGAGTTTGGCCTAATAAATTGCATATGAGTGTACCCTTCCAGGCTCTGAAGAAGGCGATTCTGCGGAAACGTCAGCTACGATTGTGTTGTATGTCTGTTACTGTATGGAAGTAAACGCATACTGTTTAACAACCTCGCAAATGCTAAGAAAACGACGTATTTATAATGCAATGCTGAGATTAATAGAAAGTCGATCTTTGGAATTTTATCCCTACTTTTTTCATAAGCATTTCAGTCTATAGGAAGGATTTCAAGTTGTCAATTAATAACTTTAAGGTGTTCGAGCGCATAAATTGGTAACAATATCTAAATTTGACATCTGTTCTCGACTCTTCGATATAGTAAAGTAATATACGTCGCTGTTCCTACTAAAATATTTGATAACCACCGCAATAATGGAATAATATACTGAAACCCAACATAATGTCAAATATCACTGTGTGGTCCGGAGTACATTGGTGTGCAAAGTAACACGTATAGTAACACGTAGTAACATTATTAAAAGGATACGTTAACTAAACACTGTGGTCCTTGAAGGACCTCAACTTGAGTCAAATATCATTGTTTGAACACCAGCGGTAGTATAACTGACCAGCGACGTCTATGCATGACGGTTGGTTGAAATCGGCAAACTTCTGCTTTTATTTCCTTTAGGTATTTTTGCATAAATTAAAACTAAGAAAACCAAGACCACTTCAAAAAAAAAAATGAAGGAAAAATTACCCTATCACCAATCGCTACAGCAGCGTGGTTGACGCGACGAGGTCCGCCCTCAAGCGCCACGGTCCACTGCATTGCAACGCGAATATTGCAAAAATCTAAGATACACTGAAGATTATTGATCACCGACAGTGTAAAATCGATACGTATCAAATACATACACTAACGTATGGCTCACGAAAACAACCGCAAGTGAAACAATAAAACTTCGTTTAGTGGATGTTACCAGGAACCAAAAACGTGGTAGCTCGACGAATAGAAACGACGAAATGAATAAGAGAACAAGTGAAAAGTCAGTAACTATAGAAGCCTTCAAACTGCATTTTAAAAAAAAAGTGGAAAAGTGCTAGAACAATCGAATATGAATTGTAGCAAGGAGGTGTGGCTTCTAATAGTACCAAAAACATGGAATTTCACCAAGGAAATCAAGAAATAAATCACATTCACTAGCCCATATTTAGAATGAACAATACTAAAAAACAAATGTCACGACATCCTGAACGTCCTTCACGCAGAAGAAAAAAGATAAAGAAAAAAAAATAGGAGGAACACAGGACGGGGTTCGGTAAACGTTAATGATACAAATTCACCGACCACTATAACGACTTGAATACAGTTAGATCTATGTGTTAATTGGAGTAAAATCCGTTATAATTGCAACTAAGACGTCAGATTTACAGGAGCAAACTGAAGTGTTGTAAAATAGGATCAGATTAATATTTAGTAATTGGAACAATAATGATTACTGGAAAGAAACACACTAGCCTAGAGCTTTTATTTATTGCCTACTACTTTCCACAGTAGGGTATTATTTTTAAAATCCACAATAATGCTGAGATATTTGCAAAACCCTAACACTAGGCCAGATTCGAACTCGGGATTACCCTTCCACGAGGCTCACGGATTACCCGTTGAGGTTTTCGCTTTGCCTTTCTCTCAGCCAGTTTTTTACCCTAACTGTGCCATCAGCAATCGGCAATCAAAGGGAATGTTGATGGAATGAGTCTCGTATTGTTGACCAAATGCATCGTTATGGTTGTATTCCATACCAGTTTACCTTCTACGCAGAAAAAACAATAACCCTCCCGTTATTGTCATAACCAGTAACACATTCTTCAGATTGGTCATTCTCTCGTTTACCAATTTAAGCCATAAACAACTGGTCTGAAACGAAATCAACTAACAAATACTCCAGTCCTCCAAGGAACAAGACGAAAAACAACTGGACGAACAGATAGAAAGTCTGAAAACACTTGTGACCAAAAGTAGTACCCAGCTAAAGTAATTCACTGAGTCCATGTACGCTACACTAGCACTAATTAGTAATAATATATCCAATAGAAAGTTTCTACTATTCTGACACATGTCAAGGTGTCAAGGTCTATTCGTCGGTGAACGACGGCAAATTAGAAATTTTCACAACTTCACTAGCGAAACGAGATCGCAATCTGATCCGCGACTTCGAAGGTTAAGCGAAAGCAAGTCAGTGCCATTCGCCGATCAAGGTCAGCCGTGACACCCATCCGGCCGAGCATCGAGCGTTCGTTTCGTCTTTTGCATTTACACAAGACTTTCCGTAACTGTCGTTCTCTTTTTTACAGCAACTGCGAGGTTGTTATTCAGCACATGTTTACTTCCTTACAAACATAACACATACAACAACGTTGAATAACAACCTTGTGATTGCTGTAAAAAAGAGAACGACAGATTTATAATGCAATGCCGAGGTTAATAGTCGACGTTGGGAACTTTCCCTAGCATATTCATTCACTAAGCACGCTTGTTCAAAAATTCAAGATGGTTGTACAAAGAAATAAACATGTGGAAAAAAGGAATGGAGTAAAAGTAAGAATTTGATAGAAGTTAGTTTGTAACTAGAGCCTGAAATTAGCAGAAAACTCTCACAAATATTTCCTAAAAACCTAAAAAAGAAGAACTCCGAACATCAGCTTAGAAAAAGGTGTGAATCAGACAAAATATATTTCTTATACCTAGTGTATCCAAATAGGTATATATCGTTAATTTATTAATGCAATTTAACGTAACATACAACACAAAAAATATACCTTAAGATATCACCTTAAGATTACAATATCCATAATGAACTATGAATAGTTTACTTTAACATTAAGGCAAAGGGCGCGTGTAGCGCAGTGGTTGGAGGCACCACTGCGGCCCACGTGAAATGCACCCATGGCCCACCAAGCCTTCCATCCCTCCGGGGTCGGCAAATTGGTACCAGACTTGTAAGGGAGAATAGCAGCACTGGCTCGATACATCGGCAGGCCACCGCGAGTAAAGGCCAGATATGCATTCAATCACCTCCAACGATACTTAATGAAGTTGAATGCATGGCGCACCCTCAGGAATTGATGCTGACAGCTTTATCCTTTTATCCTTAACATTAAGGCGACTTAACTAAAGCTTAAAAACTTCTAGTGTAATGCCATCCTCCACCAACTCGAAGAAGAAGAAGAGGAAATATCACCGAAACGACACTACGACCCACTGACCTTGTTGAACATACTTTCAGTTTTCGGTTTTTCTCACTTCTCTCGAAGACTTTCTATTCGGATTACGACTTACACCAGATTCCTCAGGTATCTTTATCCAAACATTTTACATCCTTTTATGAAAACTATTTACATAGCTGTTATGTCAGTTTGGACTTAATTTAACTAACCGAGTGTCAAAATATGGGAAAACAGAACTTCCACATGGGAAAATAACTAGCAGGATCAGTACAAAATTATTCGAATCAATAGTCTGCAAATAAAGGATAAAGGATAGCCTGCAAATATGATTAAAAGTGCAACAAAGAAATATTCTTCATGGATCAGAGTGAGATCTGCCACCATGTAACTAGTTTAACACCAGGACGGTGGTGGATCCTGGTATTGGTTTACTCTTTGCTTGGCTTCCTAGTGGAAACAGCGGGCTCTCTCAGTTTGGGAGACCCTGATGGGGTCGTGAATCCCCTGCCATACATTGTAGGTCGACAGAAAGCGGAACAACAAAATTAGTGCGAAAATATTTTGTTCAAAAAATTTTCCGACGACAAAATAAGGGTAGCGATGAGAACAAACTTACACTCAGTCACATTTACACAGCACACATCAGGTCTAAACCATTGTTTTGTAATTCTTATTAAGACTTAAAACGCTTTTCTCGAAAGTTCACGTACACTAGTTGACTACCAACTAGTTTTCTTAAAGGACCACATACGAGAAGAAACTGTTTATAACCTCGGAATTTTACCGATGTTAATGACATAGGGTTACTGTCAAACGCCGAACTCTTCAAGATGTCTCGTCAAGGCCACTAATGGTCAAACAAGGTCAGCGTTCAGCACGCTGTTATTGTGATAATGATAACGGGATTAAAAGAAGAAAACTGAATCTGAGATTCCTAAGGACAGTTTTACAGTAACCCCGAATTTGTATTACTTATGTATAACTGTAATCTTGAACAGATGGATGGGATACACAAATGTCTTCCCAATCACAAGGGAAGATGTGGTTGCGCCAAAATTCCTTAATAAATAAACCACTTTTCATAAAGCAATAGATAACCCACCTGAAAGAGACTCCTAGAGGTTTTCCTTTAGCCCTTGACCCATGACTACGATGACACAACACTACGATAACTCCTCAATGAACTCCAAAATAAACGCCTACAAAGAAAGTAGCTTAATCATGTGAAACGACACCGATGACGTCACTGGTGGAACTAAAGAAATACAGAATCACTGTGTTTAGCAGCCTTCGAACTACATATGTTCCACAACGAAGTACCGCGGTGAAGCCACATCGGTTCACAAACATCCCACAAAAATCTGAACGGAGAAAAGCGAAAGCGTCGGATGAATGGAGAGAATTTAACTTGTGGGCTTCTGTACATGTGGATGGAGTGGACCAATTTTATAAAACTACACTTAGAAACATGTAAAATATAAAAGTAACTGCACTTAGAAACTGCACCATTACGAACGCCTCCTATTGTAACCGCGTTATTTCCATCAGATTTCTTCAAACTAAGTTAAGAAACAGTTAAACCAAACATTAAGAAGATTGTTTAAAGTAGAAGTTAAAAATAACAGCGTGTAGAAGATCCCATGGACATCCCTGAAATCGATTAGCGCCCGTTCCTGGATGGCAACGGAGCGGAGTGCACTGGCATTCGCCATGGGTCAGCTTTGACTATATCGAGCACACATGATGCTCTTCAACTAAATCATTTATGAAACACCACGAGCTTAGGAAAACACCAATTCTACTCGATTGAGGTTAAGTTGTACCCAGTTTTCTTAGTTTAAGAGTCGTATGAATGAAGTAAATCATAATAGATCAGAGAAAAACTTAAAATTATACACCAGGATGAAGATGAAGGCTACCGGTTGACCTCGATGACTATCTCATATGACTTTTCATTACAGATTTCTCTTATACAATGATTACACGTAGAAAAAATAGTGAAAATCAAGCACTTGACTAGCCAGGATAAGATATGGCGTCAATATCCGAGCTAAAAAATGGCTGGTGAGCTAAGAAGTTACTCCGTTACTGACTGGTGATAGTGGTATTGTAGTGGTTTGCTTACAAGATTGGCGGATAAAACTAGCGACTTAATTGCATCTCCCATTTCTATGGCACTCAATTGCATTGCACTTCGTTGCTTTCATTGTTCCGCTCCTAATTCTCTGCAGACTAGTTCCAAACGGGCGTAGTAAGTGTATTTTTCTGAAATGACTCGGCAGAAAGGATTTCTGTCGACGATAAACAAACAACTAAACGACCCCCCGTTCCGCTAACTATTACCTATTTGTTTAAGTTTTACTTATTGTCTATTCTTTGCTTAATGATAAAAGTTAAACATTGTGATTTTCGGTTGCAATTTCAGATTAACACTACCCAATGTCGATTTGTGCACTGAAAGCACCGGTACCTCGATAGTGCAGCGGTTGGTACGGGAGACCTTGGAAAGGGTAATCGTGGGTTCGAAGCTCAACTGAAGCACCCGGTTATGCTCATCTCTCAGCATCATTGGGGTTGTGTCTTTTTGATTATTCCATTATAATTCCTTATGACTTCCCAGCAAGGGAAATTATCAACACATATTAGTGAATGACTTCTCCTCCGTAGTACTACTATGTTGATAGTGCTCAAATTTACAACTTGTTCTGAAGTGGCATTGTAAATCGTAAGTAGCACTTTCGTTACTTAGTTTACTTAGTCAGACAAAGTTAGTGAAAATTTGCACGTCATCAGGTCACCACAAATTAGCTGTGTGTTCATCATCAATGAGGAATGTTCTCATTAAAATAATGAATTTATCTGTTTATTAAATAGATATACCCATTCCACAATTGCCCAAGCTTAGCAGTTGTGACTACTTTGGAACGATTCACTTGCTTATCTTAACAGGTCCGAAATTTTGCGTGGTGGCCACTTAAGACTACGCCTAAATTTCTGCGGCTCGCGGTGTGCGTTTAAAAATTCGTCCCGAAAGGAAAAAGAATTTTGTACATTACTAACTGTAGAGTATAGCTTTTCAAGGACAATATCTAGTACAGTATCTGTGTTTGGTAAGCTATCTAATGGATACAAAGAACGTAGCAAATAAATTTTCATGACCCACTAAACAGTTTGAAAAAAAAACGGAGAAAAAATGGTATAATCATAATGATGCTGAGATATTTGCAAAACTCCGGACCGCTGGTGTCTGTGGTGGGCACCGAACACGAGTTACCTTTTCCGGGTGTTAATGCGTTCACCACACCACACCATACGATCCCTTCAATTCGCTTTTGTAAAAAATGGTAGTCAAGCGGAAATTAGGCTCAATAACATCATCCGCCTTTTTTAGACAGAAGCGGAATAGGAATTAGCAATGTTATGGGAAATCGACGACTCCTACCAAATCGCAGTCTCGAAAGGGGTTCGTTCATCGAAAACATCGTAATATTTGCATCAATGACAGGTGGACTGTTTGTTTATCAATCGATTGATCGATTGTGTTCCGCCGGATTGCTCACTATGCAAGATTAATATACGAATAGGACAGTTTTCAGATACAAAAACAACTGAATAAATCATTTAGTGAAGGACTAGATGTCGAATTTCCTTAGGCTTACTTATATGTAATTCATAAAAAATGTAAAACTAAACTTTATTATGAAGTTCCACTGGTATTGAAATCTAAGAGAAGGTAGCAAACAACCTAAAAAAGAAATGAAAAATGACCTTAGGAAAAGAAAATTAGGACAAGAAGGAAGATTACCATGCATATATCTCCGCTTTGTAAAACGAAAAGACCTATTTATACACGGTGATGCTGAAGACTGAAGAGAAATAAGTGCCTCATCGGAAGGAAAGAAATCGCTTAACGACCACTTAGAGGAGAACAACCATCGCCTTTTATTTTTCGATACTAAACTGACCGAGAAAACTGATTAAGATTGATCTAACCGATGCCTACGCGAACCGAATCGTACGAAAAACAAAAGGGAAAAAAAAGACGAAAACAAAACGTATCTGTTGCTATCAGTAAGAGAAGCTTTTGTGTTTACGGCACAAGTGCTTAGCAAATGAAAATCATTTAAGTTTAATATGAAGCAAACAAGGCGCGGGCAGGCAGTACTAATGAGGCCATTGAATACATGCGAAGCGCTGGCTCGACCTTGTCCCAAGCCAGGCAAGCCTATAGTTCCTTTGGAGTAGGCAAACTACTACCGTAGTTGTCGTTTAAATTTCTCCAATCCACAAAACCTATAAATTCTTGCTGGTGAAGATCTGAAAACGTCCTAGCATGACTACCTCCGTATTCTGGACAGAATAGATTGAATCAGCATTCAAACACATGGAGGTCAAAGATCCCAGGTAGCAACCGATCCTACGCGCGAAACCCGAAGAAATTCATGGAATATGGATACGAGGGAACGAATAGAATGAAGCCATTGCTGGAATTTGCATAGTATGTGATGTCGTGTCTGTAAAATTAAACGAATTCAAGAAAAAGGAAGTGAAAAACTCGGCTTACTACAATGTTCCCTGTTGAGTGGTTTGGTAGTCAAACGAATCCATCTTGAAAGAATCTTGACGTAAAGCGGCAGGTGTTCCATCCAGCCTCAAGTGCTTGCGATTATCTGTGGTGAAGATCTGTGAACGCCCTAGCGACTGTATGGGGATTCCGCGGAAAACCACGCTTAGCCAACGTCAGGCACTTCGATGATGGGAGAAGGCAGTATATTTTCAAGCCGTAGTCGAGCCTATAGATGAAATCGATTTCTTCAATTTCTAATATAATTGAGTGCAATACCTCTCAGACAGATCCGACAATTTATCGACCACGAAGGGATGGAGAGTTTAGGTAATTCTGCCGCGGGACTGGTCCGAAGACCAAGTGTGCATTGGAGAGAGAGAGAGATTTAAGCATAGAGCTAAATGCTCCGGACTACTCTCTTAAAATATAATACTAGTAGGAAAAGGGTGGCAAAATGAAGTCCTATACATATGTACACAACTTTTGAATGCGAATCTGACAACAGGCAGCAGTGAATAAATAGATTCTGTTTAGTTTGTGAGAAAAAGACCGTTCGACACTGCGCGTTCCGATCGGCTTAGAATTATCGCTGCATTCTCGAAGAATAGACGATAATGTGTAGAACGGACAGCGGTGGCCGAGCAACGAAGCACCCAGTCGGGGTGAGTGTAATGCTCATCAATGACGTTTGATTCGGTGGTGGTGACAAAAAAGTGAAGTTTATAAGAACGATGAAAGAAAAAGCTGAGAAGTTTCCGAGTAATATGATAAATTTCATTCATTCATTGTAATATTTTTCGTGAAGGAAATGAGAAAACCGTTCACCTCCACTTCAATTCGCCGATCTATCAATCAAATCACAGACAAGCATCAAAACGTTGAAGTCGGCTAGTTCGCTTCATTCGCTTCATTCTTAGCAAAATTTTCTCCTAATCATCCTGAATCGAGTCCTCTATGAAGAAAAAATTCATTACTGTATGACTATAAGAAAACAAAATCTTACTGCTAGTATTTTCCTCAGCTCATTTGTATGAACGAACAAAACGACAGAGGCAAATTTTGAAAATTATGAAAGCCTCGGGAAAGAAAGAGCCAATCGAAGGAAACGAAACGTGCATTCAACGTGAAGTTAAAAAAAGTGAAAATGGATAGGATATGGAATGGATGACCTAAAAAAAATGTTCGTGGTGTCTCGGAAACGTGAATAATGTGGCCTGTCGATGTAGCAGTGTGAGTGATTTTGAGAAAATGATTCCAGTCACTGGAAAACTGGATTCAACACTGGTTTTCGAGGGCACACATGTTGGTTTACCTCGACGTAGAAAAAGAATTTGAGGAAAAAAACTGGAATATTTTAAAGAAATTCTCAGGACCGACTTCCTATTAACCTAGGCATCGATCAATGGCTTTTTTAACGACTTTTTTAAAGCCGGCATTTTATAGCTCTGCTAATTTGGTGAGAGATGAAGGGCAGTATAAACGAATAATCGCCGTTCATATGGCTTGAGGACATGATTATTACCCTGCGCTATCCCGAGTGGGCAGAGCTTCGTAGCCATTGGAAATGGCTATCTGCCGTACAAATGACAGTAAATCTTCTCAGTGCTCTCTTCCATTGCACAAACTGGTGGCTGTTCGAAAAATGCCTCTCACAAATGCCCTTTTTGTGTGTGAGGGATGAAAGGAGGAATCATGAGTCAGAATGTCTGTTACTTGGCTCTCGGTACTATTTGGTAACGTAGCCGTTTTTAAATAAAAGGATAAAGCTCTCGGCGTTGGTCAATACCTGAGGGATACGCCACGAATTCAATTTTATTAAGTATCGATGGAGGTGACTGAATGCATATCTGGCCTTAACAATGACTCCCGGTGGCCTAACGAGCCAGTGCTGCTCTTCTCCCAGACAAGTCTGGTAACCATTTGCCGAGGCTGGAAAGGTGGAAGGCTTGGTGGGCCATGGGCGCGGGGAACGATTCCACGTGTGTATCGCAGTGGCGCCACCGGTTGGTGCCACCACTGCACCACACGCGCCACTCCCATCTTACTGGTGTAAAATAGGTCCACGAGAGTTTAACATCTGATCACATCTAAAAATTTCACTCCATTTTCCGAAAAAAAATTGACTGTTAGTTCTAACTCGATCCTTAAGCCGTTCGCCATCATAAGCTGTCCAAAACATATTTCATTTTGCTGTTTTGATGCCGTCAACTATAAACGAGATGAACCTACTTTTTTTTTTGCTCGGTTGAGCTTTGCGATCCGTTGTTTCTCCTTCTAGCTGAAATGTTTATTGCCGATCTTATATGGTTTTCGCTACAGTCTCAAGGTGCTGTGCTAGAGCGTGTGCTCAGAGAATGCGATCTTCTAATTAGTAGACAGATTAAAGACGGACTGGAAAGGAATATAATGCACGTTTTACTTAGTTACTTGAAGATTTGGATGGTTCAACGTCACGATTAGTTCCAGTTCTGAGCATATTTCGATTCTTATAACCGATTGTCGTCCAGAGTGATGGGTTATGCCAAAAACGGGTGAAAATTTCCGGTAACATTCTGTGGCTCATTGATCATTTCCAGGCGTCACCTAGGTGCTTAAAGAGAGGATAGTTGAACCCTCTCGCAGTCCATTCCGTTGTTCTTTTTGTCCGTCTGCTTGCCATCCAATAGAAACAAGCCGTAGTAGCATTGTCAGAGGCCCGAAACCTAACGAAAAAGTGGAATATAAAATACTTGCCAACAGCTGAGTCAAAAGTATGTTTTTTCTCGGCAATATAACCAGTTTTAAACCATTATAAGGTCTAAGCGACATCTTATCGCGGATAACTCGAATTTCCTAGGAGAACATGCCTGACTGTCACTTAGTAAGAAGGGAAGGCGGATATTGAGTAATAGCTAAATCCGCACAGGAATCTGAACATCACGTTGGATGATAAGGAAAACAACGAATTGAATGAATAAAGTGCTGCACGTAAATGGCATATTAAAGAGTCACCTAAAATTGGGCATTCTCGTCCATGGTTTGTTTACTGTGCTATAGAGGATACGTGCTGTAGTGTGAATCTTGCTGAAGTGTTCAGGTAAAGCACAGTAGACGTCGTAGCGTTGATTCGTTTACTTTTGAAAGACGAATGCAAACTCCATAGGATACTCCGATCGTGAAATGCTATACAAATTGATTTCGGCTGACCATTTAGACCTGATCTAACCAAGCCAGTGATGTCAAAAAAATCAATATATTGACCTTTAAGAAGCAAATGTTAAAGAAGATGAAGAAGAGCTTAATTTTGAATAACCATCAACCATGTGGATGAAAAAGAAATTATACTAAATGCGAAGATCGTAAGGGGAGACAATTCTAGACTACAACTGCTTCACATCAGCTGCTAGTGTTCTACGCATTGGCAAAATGTTTTTTTTCCTACTGAAAAGTCGTTCTCATCATTTATGGAAAGACAGTGTAGCACTACTACTCAGTCAGGATTGGAAATAGAGCATAGTGAATATTTTCACTTAAATGATCGGCCTTCTTCTATTGGCCGAGCTTTTGCAAGCATTTCATTCTTTTCTTTGTTATGCGGGTACGATCCATGAATATGGTAGAAGTTCTGTGTGGGTTCGGCAGCAGATCAGACAAGATCTGCTGTCCTCTATCATCGCCAGAATGTTGAATACGGCTCGAAAATGGTTTTGCTCAGAATTTCTCCCATTGTCTGGGTATCGCTAGTTCTTCACTACTAGTAGTCTTTGGCCATGTAAATCAGATACTAAATTTATTGCCTTGAGAGTGGATCTTTTCCACGACGTGAGAAAGCGGCCTTTCCTGCGGCAGGAACGATTCCTCGAATTTTGCGATCTGCTGGTCGAGAGCAATGTAACCTACCGAAGAGGAAGAGTAAGAAGCACTGTAAACGAAAGCTAGAAGTGCAGAATGAATGAAAGACAAGCCTTGGAAAGTGGGAAAAAGCTGGCAGGCGCCTAGGTGCGTGTAATTTATTGGGACGATAAGCGTGTGATTCTAAAATATTTTGACAGAAAATCACAAAGACCCAATATCAGTTGTTAGTAAATAAAACCCGAAGCAAAGGTTTTCTTTTATGATGGGCCTCGACATTTTACAGCCAACCAGCTACAAGTGCAGTTTAACTCTTTGTTGATTTAGCGCACATCGTCAAGTACCGACGATTAGCAAATATGTTTATGAGAGATTTCAATGAAATGGAATCAAATATATAATCGACCCGTCTATCCACTTTTACAAATTCAGAAAGGTGAAAAATCACTAAATTATTGATCGTTTACAGGAATCAGCGAAGGGTAGTCGTGTTAGTATAGACGTTGACAGCCTACAGTCAACATCAGCACACAAACTTTCGCTTAAGTTGATGGCGAATGCAGGATAGTGTAGAGAGATAAGAGCTGCTGAGACTCGTATGACATGAGAAGCCGGGCTATTTAAGCATTCAAATATTTTGCGAAAATGTAAGCAAAGTATTTATAAGTAACCAAGCAATTTGACTTACGTAAAGATGGCGAAAATGACATAAGCAAGTGGACGGTGCCGAACACCTGCTAGGCCAACAGCTGCCTGACTGAACCAAGACACTAAACGCATGACGTCTTCTAACCATTACTTCTTCAACTTAAACAGGAGGAGAAGTGAAGGAAATGTAGGAAGGTCATAAGAACAGAGATGAGTGGTCGATGACGAGTTAGTGAACCGCGGTGAAGGCAATGATGAAATGTGCGAGTTGCAAAAATGTTTCAAGATGGCGACAGCACGAAAGGAAAAGCAGCAGATGAACGTGTAGAATGTTCCTGCATATAACAAGGCAGTAATTTTGAGGTGTAACCGTCTGTATGACCGTCTATGTGCAACGCAAAACTGCATAATTTCTTCGGTGGTAGAGATGGTGATTGCATGAGTTCGGGTACAATTTATCTGATCTCTTGTAGAGTGTGCGGGCACAAATACATTGGCGAAAAGGGTAGACCACTCTTCCTCTGTATAAAAGAACACCTAGTCGGTAAACTGAAACCAGATACTCCACTAGGCACACGTAGGACACAGAGATATAACGGTAAAGACTTTGAGGTGGGAGTTACGAACGTCGCAAAGGAATCGAAAACACAAACGCTCAAAACTCTCGAGGCGTTCTGGATTACTTCCTAGAATCCGAAAATGAACGGTAGCGAGAAGCGCCTCATAACCAGGAGTGATACTGAGCAGTATTTAAACCTGTTATTCAGATAGGAGAGGCACATTGCGCTTCCATGTGAACTATGTGCGGTTGGTCTCCACGTGGTATATCTAGTGGAAGACTCATAGAAAGCGGTGAGTGTGCAAGGAAGCTATTCTGTGTTTAATGCGATTGAAGTTTTCGTTCAGCATTTTCTCCTTTTGGTTATGGAGGTGTTTGGCCGTGTAGATTGCAACTTGACCTTTCTAGGCTCTGAGGAAGGCGAAACTCGCCGAAACGTGAGCTTGTTCTTGAATAAAGAATAAAATAACACCTCGCGTTTACTAAACAACATAAAGGATAAGTTTGATGTCCAAAGTGCCTCGTTCCTTTATTGGTGGTAAGAGGATCTTTGAGTTGTACAAGGTGTTAAACTGCAGCTCAAAAATTTAAAACAATGAATCATTTTTTCGATGTGGGAGAGATCAGAATGATGAACTCTAGTTACGACCTGTTGAAAAATCATATCAATAAAATGCTTGACACTTGATCATTAATCAGTATTCAAGTAATGATGCACATCCAGAGCATTGGTTAGGTTTTCCCTGCAATAAACGTATGACATTGGTTTTACCTTGCACGTTCAATCCAGGATTGGTTTGGAATCCCGATATAGCCTTGGCGAAGCATTTCCAGATACCGACTATTTGCAGTTGATGAAATTGCCGATCGGAAACTTTTGTCACCTTGCGATTACGATATCTTCAGGAAGGCAATGATACCCGGCATCTTTACAGCACACTGGTAAAAATAAGAAATAGTCTGTGAAAGTTTACAAAGTATCAGTCAGCGGGTGGAAAAATGTTTGAAAAATATTTTTTAAAAAATTGAGTACCGTATTCTATGCAAATTAACAAATTTATAATTGTTATCGAAAGTATTTCTGTATAAGCAATTACTATTACAAAGTTTCCTAAGAGAAAGCCCATTTCATATAATCCTAAGCAAAAATGTCCATATATTGATCTGATGGTGGTGTGTCTAGGGCAGCGGAAGAAGTTGCCGTGCATTACATACGGTCCATGGTTCGACACCGCATCACGGACGAGCCAAGTTCCCACCCTTTCATTGTCGATAGAATGCTATCAAATTTGTGTGAAAAGCTAGACAAACTTACTTGGTACATCCCTGTAGACTCCTGTAAGTTACAGTGTCGCTCAAATCTGCATCTAATCACCTCTACGACACTTAGTGGAGTAGAAGACAAGTCGCATTCTTATGGGGCTAATCCACGCTGAATGCTTTGTCCTTTATCCTCTACTAATTTTCGTATATTCTAGAAAAGGTTTTGCAAATTCAATTATTAGAAATGTTGTAAAGTGGAGTGCTTTAGATATTCAGTTGACTTATTCATGATGATTTTCACAGAAAATCGCAGTTTGTCATGGAACAATCGAACAACTGATTATATTTGAATCACTCGTGCCATATGTTAGCCTAGTCAACCACTTGATTAGTTCAAGATGATACCTGCTTATCGATAACCCAAATATATTTAGAAACACGGAGCTCGAGGGAAAAAGAAAATGAAAAAAAAACGAAAAAAGTCGAGATCGCCAGAATATCAGGACTTCATCGTGGTGGGAGCATAAGATTTGCAGCAATTTATAGAATACCCAAAGATTCTAGTGACTACTGCTTCAACAAAACGTTCGCTGTGAGTTGTGCTATGCATGTTTAAAGTTGCAAGACCAAGGTATAGTGATGAATGAGACACATAAGACTCATATTTCGTTAAGCTTTGTTTAACAGGGCGCTACATACTTAATTCACTATTTTGTTATGGATGAACACAAACGTATATACTAACATAGTGAGATTTTCTAAACGAAATGAGTGTAAAATCTCTGCTCGATAAGATGTCGGAATTCCTTCAAAGAAAGGAAAAAAGGCCAAGAGGGAATCGCTACACCTTCCACTAATGAAACAAAAACTAGTAAACAAGGCAGAAAACGTTGTAGATTTTTGTAGGAAAGGAGAAGGCAAGGAAAACAGCTGAAAAATGACTTTAAAAATATGTAAAAAGTAAAACTTGTTAGACTCGAATAAGAGAATACAATCATCTTGAGCTAAATTCGGCTACGACAACTGTAATAGACAATGAGAATTTCATGTTCGCAAAGATAATGATTTAAAGACTACCACTTTGTTGAGACAGTACGCGAACGCAGCCGGCCATCGTGGTCGTTGACACGTAACTTTCTGACGGCAGTGGCACACAGTGTACGTTCTGTCGAGGTCTTCATAGAACCGGGCTGATTTCTCGCTTAGCGTAAAGTACTTCTTATCGCATCTGAGTTGCAAAAGCTTAGATGATCTATGCCATTCGGTGTAACGTACAGTGTTTCATCAAACAACGTCGTACAAGCTGGCTTTACGATCATTTTCGCAGCTGGCACGGGGTTCAAGTTGAAAGCTCGCTGGTCTCGTCGTACAGCCGAACCGGTTCGAATCAGCTCAAATCTATCAGAATCACGCACCATAACGTGAAACACCAGATGTTTGTATGCTACGAACCAGAATTGGCGTAACTTTAAAATCATGCACGATTTTTGTGTTCTGTCGGAGATGTAAGGCTAAGAAATCTTATCTACAGAGCGAAGGCCGGTGCTTAAATAGTTGTTCAAGACACCTGATGTTTTCCCTTTCTTGCGACTTAACCACTCTGGTTCTACTCTTACGCTTTATTTTTGCTTTTATATTTTATACCAGGGCTTTTTCATCCATGATATTTTATTGCCTTTAGAAGCTCAAGGCGTACCTCAAAAAATTCGATGCATTTCATGTATATCGATAGTTTAAAACAGTGAGGACGAGGGTGAGAGAAATCCTGGATGTTTTCACAAAGAAAGAAGAGAGAAATTTTTAGAAAATGGTGAAATTGATGTGATAAGAAGGAACTGAATGGATCTCTTAGGCGATGGTGTAAAAACGTTGCTTTATTAGGCAAGAAATCTGCATTGATAAAACAAGGATAAATTTTAGGACAATAAGTTCTCCCTAAATAAACTGTGATTCTAACGACAAAAATGATACCACTTAATATTACACCACTTAACATCGATCCACTTGACCTAAATTATGTACATTAACGAAATAAAGTCAATTGCTTACTACACGAGGTATAGCCGATTCCATTTGATTAACATCACACAGCAGTGGTTTTCTGCATTTCTTGAACACATTTTCCTTATTTTCTAAACGTAAATGAACAACTGCACCTTACCGATGCTGATTGGACTGGTAGATAGAAAATTAGCAGACAGACAGGCGAAAAGAAGGACCCGCATGGTGTGGTGATGAACGCGTTACTCTCCGGAAAGGACAACACCGCGTTCATTCACCACAGCAGACACCTGCGGACCGGAATTTTGCGAATGCCTCAGCATCATTGAAGAATAATCCAGAATAACCAACATAGGTAGAAAAAGTAATGCGCAACAAAGAATCCATCTAGAATTTTTATTGCGGAATTTATCAAAGAGACGGTAGGACTCGTTAAGACTCGTGTTTTAAAACATGTGCTGAAATCAATCAAATAGAAGTCGGTAAACAA
This sequence comes from Angiostrongylus cantonensis, assembly GCA_009735665.1. Taxonomy (NCBI): domain Eukaryota; kingdom Metazoa; phylum Nematoda; class Chromadorea; order Rhabditida; family Metastrongylidae; genus Angiostrongylus; species Angiostrongylus cantonensis. The sequence goes on from MQTX01000107.1 coordinate 470,736, forward strand.
AGTAGAGACAAACTTTCCCGAAAGTCGGTTCAGGTTTTCGATAGAAGTTAGCGAGAAAGGGGCGAAGCACGTGGAACTCACTAGAAAATCATTTGTTTGAACTGCACCATATTAATACACTCACGACCATATCTACCTTTCAAAAAGGGCCATGTATAACGAGATCCAAATCTCTACGGCGTTGCGTATGTATTGAAATAAATACGCACAGCAAATGCGGCAAGTTTGAACAACTATCGAATGGTTGGTAAGGATCACGTGGTACTGTTTTTTTTACGAATCTCTAGAGATACCTCTCTCGTTCACATATGTTCTTTCGACTCGGAATTTGAAATGTTTAATGATTAACGAATGAAATCGCTGATTGTTGCTTTGCCTTAAAACATTGACCTGCTATATTCTTAACATATTTTTTAGATATAGACCAAGTCTAGACTTTTGTAGATAAATAAAATGGATGAAGGATAAAGCTCTCGGCGCTGATCAACCACTGAGGGATGAGCCATGCATTCGACTTCATTAAGCATCACTTGGAGGTGATTGAAAGCATATCTGGTCTTTACAATGACTCGCAGTGGCCTACCGATGTATCGAGCCAATGCTGCTGTCCTCTTAGACAAGTCTTGTACCGATTGGCCGACCCCGGACGGATGGAAATCTTGGTGAGCCATGGGGGCTGGGATCGATTCCACATGAGTGTTGCAGGGCGCCTACGACCAGTGTTGCAGATAAAAGCAAAAGGAGCTGGATGGTATAGATAGATAGTAAGCCTAAACTTAATCTCAAGTACAACAAATAACACGTTGTAAGAAATCATTGAGGGGAATCTCATGCGCCCTTAGAAACAGGTTCAAGTTGAAGTGTCAATTTGGAAGCGTCGGTATGCGTTGCTGTAACAGTAGAATTACAGACTGAGAGACTGCAGGAAAGTGCTTAATGAGAACGAACATGCCAATCTGCACCAATTCAGTGCGTTCGTGACAAATTTCTCCCGATCGCTTCCAGTTCTATTAAACATTGATTTATTCGAAATGGCGTTAATAAAATTCTCCATTCATTTCTCTCACATTCCAGAGCTGGCAAGTGAGCCGCAGCTTGAGCTAGAAAGACAGTACTACACTTTTATTTACTAGACACTTCGCTTCTTATTGTTTGAAGGTGTGAGATCATTAATGGGTAATTCACTAGATTGTGCAGTAGTTGGTGGATGGAGAAGACGATGAACTGCTTTTCATATCATTTCCAGTCGTACGATTGCATTCGATTCTACGGCTCGATCGACGTGCACAATAAAATATGCGTATACAACTAGCTTACCTATACAGTCGGACATCCACGCTCATTAATTTAAATATCAAGGTCTCCCACCTACGAACGTTTTGTCGAAAACTGAATTACATTCACCCTATTGAAGTAGAAAGGACGAAGGACGAAGCTCTGTGAGTTGATCAATTCTTGAGATATGAGCCATGTATTCGACTTTATTAATCATTTGGAAGTGACTGAATGCATATTTGGCCTTTACATTGACTCGCGGTGGCCTGCCGATGTAACGAGCCAGTGCTACTATCTGCTCAGACAAGTGTGGCAGCAATTTGCCGACCCTGGAGGGATGGAAGGCTTGGTGAGCCATGGGCGCAGGGATCGATTCCACGTGAGCCCAGTTACCTCCAATATTGCAAGGAGAATCGGCTCAACCGGGAATATAGGACACTCATGAAAAGAAAGTGAACTCCTCAGGTAACAACCGAAACAACACGTGAACTATTTGAAGACTGTTGCAGACGATGAATGCGAGAAAAAACCAACGGAGTGCAAGAATTGCTGGTATGCACACAATAGATGAAATGACGGGTCATGTACAACAAAAGAAAATGTCATGAGAGCAAACAACATTCTTTCCCAGAAATAAGCACACAGTTCGGTGTGATTCAAATTATTTTTCTTTCGAATTTCTCAGTTATCTGCCACACCATTGCTTCGGCATTTTGTTCTTGTTACCACGGTGCCCTTCACAGATGGATCACAACTCGGTTAGTAGCAAGGCCACGTGGCGCGTTCTCAAGTAGCGGAGAGAGGGTAAAGCGATGAGTACAAATGACCTTCTGCTTCTCTGAAAAGCAGTTAGATCCAAGGGGTACACTCCCTGTTTTTGCTGCTCCAACTTGGCACACAAGTTCTATGTACAAGAAGATACGTGAGTGAGGGGATCTGTTTTCATTTATGCAGAGTCAACTGCTGGAAAACATATGGAAGGTGATTAGCTGTCACCTTCGAAAAATACGCTCGTGGTCGAATTTGTGAGATATTGGCAATCTATCCGTGAGTATAACAAGACACTACATTCAAAGTTCAGCAAGGTATATGTGGGCATTAGATGCTCAACACAGTAAACTAGTCAACATGTTTAAAAGTCATTGAGCTTATGCGAGGTTAATAAATCAGTTTTTCTCGACTAAAGTTTCAACGTCTTCGTCTTCAACAGAGAAAATAATTCTAATCGATGGTCCACACCTGTTTGTCTTCTCTGCATGACGTCTTCGTAGTCGCACCGAAACTAATATTCTCCAGTGGAACACCGCACGAATAAGGCGTGATCACCTAACAGTGCCCTTTTATACACAGCGGTTGCTGTTGATATGACTATCCGTCAACAATAACTTATTTCACAGTGGAAAATCCATCTTGCACCAGTCGGTATTATGGCTAGCTGGCAAATAGCGAATGGCAAGAGATTTTCCGAGCCAACCGACATTTAACCTCGGAACTAAGAATATCATAAATTGTTCACCTCCCTAACCGTGAAAAATTCACCGATACTGCATCGTTTGGTGGCATGAGTATGGTGAGGCCGCTAGACTCCTAAGATCATTCGATGATGTCAAAATCTTGAAGAGCTAAGATGACAGTTTGCATCTACTATGCAGTGTCACTTGTATCCGAGTCCTCTAGGAAAGTCTTGATCACCCAAGCAAAAGGATAAGCAGCGACATCATCGTGCTGGCTGCGACGACAACACGCCGTTCATTAATCACCGTCTATATTCCGCAGAAGAGCTGTTCCTCGGAAGATAGTGTGGTGTTATCGTTGATACCAGTTTGGCCATAAAAAGGGCTTATTCGAACAATTAATAACTGCAGTCAGCTTTTACGGTTTTAGTGATGTGGATGAACACCGGCATTGACAATCTTCGTTGCGCACACACAAACATCAAGCTATGACAAAGACGAAGTCGAAGATTGCCATGTGGACTTGAAGAACTTCTGCAGAGACAATACAACTTTTATGATAACCAATAGAAATTTTTACGCTGATACTGTATCACCTGTATCACCTGCAGTCCCGTTGGTCGTTGAGCGACTCGAGAGGGCGCCGGTAAATCTTCCATTTTTCTCTGTCGCGCGCAAGAGTACCCCATTGGGTTCTGCTCCCTCTTCGGACTCGTCGAGCATCATATCATTTTTTTTAGGCTCTTCGTGAAGAACTCTGACCATCGAGTCAATGGTCTTTCTGCAGTAGGTTTGACATGCCCAGGAATCCACTCACTAACGGCTCTTTTCCATTGGTTGTCATTCATACGCATTACGTGTTCAGCCTGCCTTATCTTCGACTGTTTAGCGTACAGAACGTAATCTTTGACGGAATAATTCTTTTTACTTCTGTTTAGCAAACACGAGCTATTTTATTTCTTTATTTACGTACAAGCTGACGTTTCGGCGGATTTCGCCTTCTTCAGAGCCTGGAAAGGTCACGTTGACTGCAATCTACATGGCCAAACACCTCCATAACCAAACAGAGAAAACGCTAAACCAAAATTTCAATCACATTGAGCACAGAGTCTTTGCACACTTACCGCTTTCTATGAGCCTTCCACTTAATGTGTTATGCAGAAACCAACCGCGCAGTGTTCACATGGAAACGTAACGTGCCTGTCCCATCAAAATAGCAGTCTTATATACTGCCCAATATCACGCGTGATAATGAGGCATTCCTCCCTGGTTCATTTTCGGATTCTTGGAATTAATCCAGAATGCCTCGAGAATTTTACGCGCTTGTGTTCTCGATTCTTGCGCGAGGATCGTAGCCTCTACCTCAAAATCTTCTCCGTTATGTCTTTGCGTCCTATGCGTGCCTAGTGGGGTATTTGGTTTACGTTTGCCAACTAGGTGTTCTTCTATACGGATGCAGAGTGGTCTACCCCTTTCGCCAACGTATTCGTCTCCGCAAACTTTACAAGAGATCAGATAGACTGTACCCGAACTCATGCACCGGAATGGTAGAATTTGACCCAATGGTAGAGACGGTGACTACATGAGTTCGGGTACAGTCTATCTGATCTCTTGTAAAGTATGCGGAGACTGACCTTTCCAGGCTCTGAAGAAGGTGAAATCCGCCGAAACGTCAGCTTGTACGTAAATAAAGAAAAATAATACCTCGTGTTTGCTAAACAAAAGTAAAAAGAATTATTCCATCAATACCGAGGTTAATAGAAAGTCGGACGTGGGAGTAATCTTTGACTTTTAAATGTTGACGCAGGTCGGAGCTTCGGATCTCATCCCTAACTTGTGTGAAACGGGATACTCCTAGCATCGTCCTTTCGACTGCCCGTCCGATAACGCTGAGTAATCTTTCATCCTGCTTAGGCAGCCAACTGGCTTCTGACGCATACGTTAGTAGGGCAGGAAAAACCGTTGAGTCGAAAAGGTGGGCACAGAGTCAGGTGTTCTTTGTCCTCTTCACTACACCATCGATGCTCTTGAAAGCTCTTCAAGGCGCTCGTTTCCTTCTGCTATATTGATCTCCCGACCTAGTGACCTTTCCAGGCTCTGAAGAAGGTGAAATCCGCCGAAACGTCAGCTTGTACGTAAATAAAGAAAAATAATACCTCGTGTTTGCTAAACAAAAGTAAAAAGAATTATTCCATCAATACCGAGGTTAATAGAAAGTCGGACGTGGGAGTAATCTTTGACTTTTAAATGTTGACGCAGGTCGGAGCTTCGGATCTCATCCCTAACTTGTGTGAAACGGGATACTCCTAGCATCGTCCTTTCGACTGCGTGTTCGATAACGCTGAGTGATCTATCATCCTGCTTACGTAGCGACCAGGTTTCTGACGCATGCGTCAGGGCAGGAAGAACCGTTGACTCGAAAAGGTGGGCACAGAGTCAGGTGTTCTTTGTCCTCTTCACTACACCATCGATGCTCTTGAAAGCTCTTCAAGGCGCTCGTTTCCTTCTGCTATATTGATCTCCCGACCTAGACAGACATAACTGGAGCACTCGGAGATATTCGTTCCTGGAAAGGTCAGATTGAGATGAGATCTACTCAACCAAACACTTTCATAACCCAAGCAGATAAAACTTAACAATTAAATTTAGTATTCGCATAAGAAGTCAGTTGAGTTGACTTATTGAAAAAACAGTCAGAGTACATAAAATTCACCCGTGAGAAACCGTAAGAAAACTGGATTCCATTTCGCAACCGCCTATGTAACCGTCTATGTATAACGAAAAACTGCACAATTTGCCCTAACGGTAGAGACGGTGATTGCATGAGCTCGGGTACAGTTTACCTGATCTCGTGTAAAGCGTGCGGGGACGAACACGTTGGCGAAACGGATAGACCGCTCTGCATCCGCATAAAAGAACACCTAGTCGGTAAATCTAAATTAAAACCAAACACTCCACTGAGCGCACATAGGATGCAGGAACATAACGGAGAAGATTTCGAAGTAGGAGTCACTATCCTCACGCACGAATCGAAAGCATCAGCACGTAAAACTCTTGAAGCGCTTTGGATCACTTCCAAAAATTCAAAGACGAACTGCGAGGAGTGTCTTGTCATCACGCGTAACCTGGCGCCATACCTCAGGCTAATCCAGTATACCTCGTGTTTGCTAAACAAAAGTAAAAAGAATTATTCCATCAATACCGAGGTTAATAGAAAGTCGGACGTGGGAGTAATCTTTGACTTTTAAATGTTGACGCAGGTCGGAGCTTCGGATCTCATCCCTAACTTGTGTGAAACGGGATACTCCTAGCATCGTCCTTTCGACTGCCCGTCCGATAACGCTGAGTAATCTTTCATCCTGCTTAGGCAGCCAACTGGCTTCTGACGCATACGTTAGTAGGGCAGGAAAAACCGTTGAGTCGAAAAGGTGGGCACAGAGTCAGGTGTTCTTTGTCCTCTTCACTACACCATCGATGCTCTTGAAAGCTCTTCAAGGCGCTCGTTTCCTTCTGCTATATTGATCTCCCGACCTAGACAGACATAACTGGAGCACTCGGAGATATTCGTTCCTGGAAAGGTCAGATTGAGATGAGATCTACTCAACCAAACACTTTCATAACCCAAGCAGATAAAACTTAACAATTAAATTTAGTATTCGCATAAGAAGTCAGTTGAGTTGACTTATTGAAAAAACAGTCAGAGTACATAAAATTCACCCGTGAGAAACCGTAAGAAAACTGGATTCCATTTCGCAACCGCCTATGTAACCGTCTATGTATAACGAAAAACTGCACAATTTGCCCTAACGGTAGAGACGGTGATTGCATGAGCTCGGGTACAGTTTACCTGATCTCGTGTAAAGCGTGCGGGGACGAACACGTTGGCGAAACGGATAGACCGCTCTGCATCCGCATAAAAGAACACCTAGTCGGTAAATCTAAATTAAAACCAAACACTCCACTGAGCGCACATAGGATGCAGGAACATAACGGAGAAGATTTCGAAGTAGGAGTCACTATCCTCACGCACGAATCGAAAGCATCAGCACGTAAAACTCTTGAAGCGCTTTGGATCACTTCCAAAAATTCAAAGACGAACTGCGAGGAGTGTCTTGTCATCACGCGTAACCTGGCGCCATACCTCAGGCTAATCCAGTTGACCTGACACAGGCACAGTCGTCGCCCATGTAGTACTCTGTGCGGCTGCTATCCACCAACTAACTTAGATACTTACAAGAAATAAACGGTAGGTGTTTAAATGAAGCTGTTTCTTGTGCGAATACAAATTTATTTGTTAAGTTTTATCTGCTAGGATTATGAAAGTGTTTGACTGAGTAGATCACATCTCAATTTGACCTTTCGAGGCTCTGTAGAAGGCGAAACCGCCGAAACGTCAGCTATTGTACGCCAATAAATTCTATAATAACAACCTCGTGTCTGCTCATTGAAGAAAAACATCGAATTATCAATCAATATCGAGGTTAACAGAAAGTTGGTCTTAGGGATATTCGTTCCGTTAAGGGTGAATAGGGCATACGAATTCAATTCGTTCCTATTGAATATCGCTTTTGTGAAATTTAGTCGAAGACCATTCTTTCCACTGGCTTTATCAAAATCAGCAAGCATTCGCTCCGCTCGGCTGTTTGGTGTTATAAGGACGATGTCATCAGTGAAGCGAAGATGATGTAATTGCCGACCATTGATTTTCACTTCAATATTGTCTCATTTAAACGTTCACATGACGTTCCTAGTGTGGCCGTGAATAATTTTGGCGAGATGGTATCGCCTTGCCAAACCCCTGACGTCGATGTTAATATCGTCGTAGAATGGTGATGTCTTGGTTGTGAAATTTTTGTAGAGCTCACCAAAAATCTTTATATACCGAGTGAGAACTTCTTGAATATCAAGGGCTTCCATGACTTCTTTGTATTCTTGTTGAGCAAACGCGAGGTGTTATTATTATTCTTTATTCACAAATAAGCTGACGTTTCGGCGAACTTCGCCTTCTTCAGAGCCTGGAAAGGTCAAGTTGACAGCAATCTACTCGGTCAAACGCCTCCATAACCAAACAAAGAAAACGCTAAACCAGGATTTCAACCACAATGAACACAACTTTGCGCACCCACCGCTTTCTATGAGGCTTCCACTGAGTATGTCTAGTGGAGACCAACCGCACAGAACTCACATGGAATCGTAATGTGCCCTTCCCCTCAAAATAATAGGCTTATATGTGTTGAGCAAAGTACAAAACAGTCATCTATATATCTACAGTAGAGTAGTGGCCCCAGGTCGGTCACTGGTGCTTCCACCTTAGACATAAAAGCAATGGCAAGACTTGGTGCCAGTCGCTGTCCCATTGCCAACCCTCTTATTTGAGCGTAGTACTTTCCAGACCATCTGAAGTTTGAGCAGCTGATCAATGCCGAGGTTAATAGAAAGTCGGTCGTGGAAGTTGCTTCCATGACTGCTTGTGTACATATCTGGGCTATACAACGCCTTCTACTGATCTACCGATGCATCGAGTCAGTGCTTCTATCCTCCTAGACAAGTCTGGCACAGATTTGCCACCTCAAAGTGTTGTAACGCTTGCTCAGCCCTGGGCACGTGATCGGTCCAAAGGCCACTTCTAATTGTGACGCTTCTGCAAGACCACTGCGCTACAAGCGCATTTTCACTCCCTCTACCTCCACATAATATAAAAGTGCCTCGAAAGCTGTATACAAGAACAGAATCTGCCAGTACAGGAATCTTAGTTACGAATTTTGAATTTAACTGTGCAGTAAAATTTTAAAGAGGAAGATTTGGAGATACAGGAGGAATATTTAGAAGCGCATAACAGTTCGGAGTTAGCAAAGTTGTCAGCAACATGTCTTTGCTACTATTGCGCTATCGTTCTATTATATAAACGCACCAGTAGGCGAAAGCGCCAAATTGGTTTATCAATGGAGAGAGCAGCTAACGTAATTAAATTTTAGGTCTCAGCTGCCATCTGTGGCACCGAAAATGCTATTAGAGCAGCAAAAAAGGTCCAGAGTATGTATAAAACATTTTTTGAGGTGACGTCATCAAAGCTCCTAAAATGTAAAATTTTAATAAAGCGTTCTACTTTGCCAATTTAATTCAACTCGGCTCAACTTATCGATTAGTTGGAGATGGACTATGCATTCGACTCAATTCATTTCGGGACCACAGAGATGACCTGCCGATGTACTAAGTCAATATTTTAATACTGTTCAAGAACTCTTATTTTAATGTATCGTCTTGTAAGAATAGTGGACATCCCCAATGCTTTTGATCGAACACCTTTTAACACTGCAGTAGATGTCTCATTTCTATCAAAAACCAAACACATCGTATTTAAATAACAAGAGATTAATCGTATTATTGACTTCACTTAGAGAGTTAGTCAGTTCAACTACCGCTCTGTAAAGTTGGCCTGCAATGGGCGCGCTGACTTTTAGTGCAGTTCAAAGTAACATTACCGATATCTGAAAGACTTGATGTTAGCTGGTAGCGAGGGAAAACGGTGCCACGCCAATGTGTACCGTTCATAGAGATGGTCGAATTGCGTTATGTGCAAAGAGAAATTCGATAAAATCTACAGCCTTAGATGAATCAACACCGGTTTTCATATATTTTTCAAACGAAGGAGTTGTTTTTACAAAGTAGTGACTCGCAAGCAAGAACAGAGAAAGACATAGATCAAAAACTGAAAGCCAGTTTGTATTATGTAATGGTCACATGCCCCAACGGTTTATCGCCTCATCGTGGCTGGGAGGTGCTCCTGGGTGTTGGACAGCGATGTAGAGCGGGGCGATTCGTCTCCCAAGCAGGGTATTCCAAGTTGAGGAGTCTGGCGTTTCTATCAGAAAGCCTAGTTAAGAATAAACCAATTCCAGGATCCGCCACCGTCCTGGTATCAGAGTCGCATGGTTGCAAGTGTCAAGTAATGATCACATCAACTCAAGGTCATTGCGCCACTTGAGCGACGGCATTGAACGAATGGGTTACTAGTAAAGGACGTCATAAAGGGCAAAAACGAAAAGTGAAAGATGGGACAATAAAAGCGAAAATTCTTACTAGATCATCGACGTGTCCTACTATTTCTAGAGTATCTGATTCGTTTATAGATTTCAAATGCATCATGGGATTAGCCCTTGCTTAGAAGTTGTTTTGCTATTTTTTCTATTTTTTATGTGATGAAGTAGGTTTTTGGTAGGCGTCGATACTACTTTTCCTCCATAACCTAAACCTACTTGAGAACTTGATGACTTGAAAAGATCACGAAAATGTCTTTGAAATGCCGCCTTAAGCGCACACGTAACTACTAAAATATACTTCGAAGTACTTCGAAGGCTATTTTAAGCTTCACCGTTTGCAAAAATTCATAACGAACCAGTATCTACTAACATGAACAATGAACTCTCCTTGGAAATTATTACATCCTGTTCAACAGAATTCTGACTTCTCAGTAACATCAGCGTTCAAAATGTAGGCCTCAACTAAGAAAAATCGAGAAAAATTAAATTTCGAAAAGTTCGGAACTTGAGTAACTAACTAAGTTGAGTAACTTGTTAGTAGATTCACTGTTTCCTTGGTAAGCAAACACAAGATTGATTTGCTTTTTAATCAGGAGTAAGCTCACATTTTGGAGCTTAGAAAGGTCAAGTTGAAATGCAATCTGCCCAGCCAAACTTATGCATACCCAAACAGGGGACACGCTAAACCTACATTTCAATCGCACCCAGGATTTCAATCGCATTGAAACAAAACAGTTTCTTTAGCACACTAACTGCTGCTTTCTATGAGTTCTTTCTTTCATCTACTGAGTATTTCACATGATGACCAAGTACACGGAAATCACATGGAAGCATAATGCACCTGTCTTACATTAAAATATCTTTCTGGTAAATAGGTAACCTTTATACGAAATGAAAAAAAATAAAGGCTAAAGCTCACGGCGTTGATCAATCCCTGAAAGATGCGTCAACGCATTTGACTCTATTAAGCATTGTTTGGAGGTGATTGAATGCATATTTGACCTTTACAATCACTTACAGTGGACTAGCGATGTATCGAACCAGTGCTTATATCCTCACAGACAAGTCTGGTACCAATTTGCCGACTCCTGAAGGATTGAAGGCTCGGTCGGCCATAGGCGCCGGGATCGATTGTATGTTGTGTTGCAGGGTGCCTCTGACCACTGCGCCACACGTGCCCTTTATACGAAATACTCTGCTAAAAACTGTCCGACATATAACGGTGGAGCGACTAGGGCGTAGGGCATTTCTTACAAGTCATATACATTTTAAGTGCTGGTCTCAAGCTCGCACAGCAGGGCAAGACATTTGTAATGGATGTCGAATTAAACAAGTGATTAATGCCTTTAAAAAGCAGAAAATTACATAAGAAGATAGTAGACAGACAGAACGCCTACGGATGGTAATGGCGATAAGGAAAAAACAACTCTTAGTTGGACAGAATGAGGAGCTGGCAAGTGCGGAGTGATGGCGTCAATCGGTCGTTTACGTAGACCCATTAAAATCCTATTAGGTGCTTGAGCGCCGAGTTAACGCAGACGGCTTTAATTCAAATTGCTGCACAAAAACCTAAATAGATTGCACTCATACATTAATATGTAAAACCTTCCGATCGGAATTTTGAAAGTCTGGTGATTTTTCTCCCTAGGAAGGTTACAGTATCGAAAATCACAATGAAGTACTATGAGGTCTTCAGTTGTACCTTCCGCACTAACTACTTTTCAAGCAGGATGAACCAAGTTGAATTGAAGCTCCAGAATCATAAGAGTGGATGAACAACGTAGCTGTTTGCTCTTAACTCAGATGCAAATGAAACTTCATTTATTACAGTGTTAAAGAAATCAGTCATCAAGTAGTATAGAAGGATGAAAAAATCGAAATGCTCACAAGAGGTACTGACTAATCACGAGAAAGTCTTGCGGTTATTACTTTGCGATTACAGTTATTGTATGGGCAGGAGCTAGTTAAACAGCCTTAGTACATTTTATAGTAGGCTCTATACTTTCTCTAAGATTTGTGGTTAATAAGAACCGTTAAAAATTCCGCATCGCACAGCATGTGAATTCACAACATGTTCATCCCTTTCCACTTTATACATTTTCTCCTGCCAAATTCACCCATTTAACGGTTTAGAGGGCGCGTGTGGTGCATTGGTCATAGGCGCCCTGCAATACATGCGGAATCGATCCCCGCTCCCATGGCTCATCAAGCCTCTGCCTCAAGCCTTCTATCTCTCCTGGATCGGCAGATTGGTAGCTGACTTGTCTAGGAGGATAGCAGCACTGGCTTACATCGGTAGGCCACCGCGAGTCATTGTAAGGACCAGATATGCATTCAACCACCTCCAACGATACTCAATGGAGTCGAATACATGGTCCTCAGGGATTGATCAACGCCAAGAGCTTTGCCCTTGTCGTTTAACGGTTTTTTTTTACTATTGGTCGGTCACTCTTTTATTGCTTATGTGCTTCTATAAACTTCTCTATTATTTGCTATGGGACTTCTATGAAGAGTTCTCTCTGTCCGAATAGTATTCCTATTTCTCTCTAACACTTAACCAAAATCATCAACTTTATAAAACGTGCGCACCTACATCTAAATTCAATTACTAGGACCTCACAGTATTCTAGAAATGGAAGGAAGAAGTAAAAAACGTATAGGTTTGATTTGCCAACTTAGGAGCATAATGTTAAAACATTATAAAAGTGCTTATATTGCTGAATCGCAGTCGATTGGTCGTTAGGTTGAACGCGGCATCGGCTTCTATCACAAGAATGGCTAATGGCTAAATGGCTAAACCTCTGCATAGCACTAGCTTTCTATTAGACTATTGCCTACGGTGAAGATTTGGGAAATTCGTGTCAGAGCTGTGGTAAATTCCATAGACGACAAATGCTCAAGCCGTGGTTGAACAAACGCAGGAATCCAATACTCACTATGGATGATAGGTAGCGAAACGAATGTAAACACTGATGGAGTCCACAGGACACGTAAGCGCGACCCGTATAAGTATAATCACTAAATATCCAAAAGTCAAATAGGCAGCACCAACAAAGACAAACGCAGATCTTAGCAAGAAAGAGGAAGGCATAGGTTAGCATCTCCAAGGATAGTGTGTGTATTCATTCTTTGCCATGCTCAGGGAGGATGGCAAAAATGCAACAATTCAAGAGAAGATGAAATTTGTATGTTATCAAAATCGCCTGTTTCTTTTCTACTTTGCATATAACGACAGCAATTTTACTGAAGAATTCTAATCGGGGCTTAGGATGATGATTGAAGTTGTACAGAAAAATTCAAAGGCCAACCCTTAGCTTAGGAGGAATCCTTCTAACCGCCGTTGGACTCACAGGGTACTGCTGTAATATTAAGTGCCTATGCGTCGTTTTCTTTTTCAGCAATCGCGAGATCAAACACTTTAATAACACATTTATAAATGCCAAAACCCTAAAATGAACAGCAAGGAGGAATGCCCCGAGATCACACATGATCTCACCCCGTATCTTCGTATCCATCGTTGATGTGAGGAGGTGCAGTCGTCAACCATATGCGACGCTGATCAGCGGCTCTTCCTCAGTGGAAGGCACGTAGAAAAACGATGGATTTTTTAGAGAAGCTGCTGACCGTGTGACCACCATTTAGATTCTCATCTTTCTGAATGTGTTATTGAAGCGTTTGGCTCAGTAAATTGCGTATTAGTGTGCCCTCCCAGACTCTGAAGAAGGCGATTCTGCCGAAATGTCAGCTACGATTGTGTTTTATGTGTATTATCGTATGGAAGTAAACGTATGCTGCTTAATAACCTCGCGATTGCTGAGAAAGAAAACGACGCATTCATCCATCGCGACGCATCCAATGCCGAGGTTAATCGAAAGTCGATCCTGGGAGCTATTAAGTGCCCATAATATAAAAGCCGTCTCGAAAAGACACTCAAAGGAAGCGATGTTACCTTTCGTGTAGTAACGGTCTCTCGAGCAGTCGCCGTCTCCTTACACAAAAACCAGCTGTTAACGGCACTAATACCACCACAATAAGCAGACTGCTTGACCATTATAAATAGGCTTGAAACTTCCAAAGAATTAAGAAGAATCACGAACGATTAACCTAGGTGGTTGTTGGCATACGTTAGATCGATCTCTCAGCGGTTAATTTAATTTTAACTACAAAAGAGACGTCAGTGAATGCTGATGAAGACAGCAGCGAATAAGGTATGAGCTATTGCTGAAGCGGTAGACAAACGAAAGCTAGCTAGGCAAAATTTGAGTTTCTAAAGCCCTCTTCCACGTAACGAGCTGGTTTGTTGATGGAGTTTTGTTGCAATGAACAAGGGAATACATTATTAAACAAATGGTTGTGTGCCGCCACATCGAGGCGAAAGACAAGCGTGGACCATCGACTCGGATCATCGGCTCTGATGAAGACGAAGACGTCGAAACGTTAGCCGATAATAAAGATTATTATCAACCTCGTGTAAGCTCATCAAGAAAAAATACGAAAAATTAGTGTTTTCTTCTCCAGCTGACACGAAGATGAAAACATTGTTTCTTGAACTACTTATACAAATAAAGTAGGCTTTGGTATTGGGACGATCGTTTCGATTTGAACAATCCATGTATGCTTGTTTATTAACATTAGGGAATTCGTAGCGCCGTCGTGCCCTGCAATCCGCGCGATTTCCGTCCTTAGCTCGATCTTCCACCTCTGAAAAACTAAGCCATTCATTCTCTCGTGGTCAAAAAAATTCTATCCCACTTTTCTAGGCAAACATAAATGCTTGGCATCAGAAAAACTGCAGCTAAACTGTAAAAAACGAAATTTGTCATATACCAGCTAAATCAAAGGGAAAACTCGTCACCATGGTTAAATCATTCTGCAGCAAGGTCCTACCGAACGTCTAAGATAACATGTAAGAAAAGAGGTCCAAGAATATTCACTGAGACAGACGGATTAAATTTGGCACTCGTAGTTTTTCCATCGATACTCCAGAATTCTGCACAAGAATCTCTTTTTGTGTTTGCTACCAACATAGTGCTTCTTCGTCAATTTTTATTTAATGCTTATTCTTTTTTTCATGGCACCGTGAAATATAACCATAATGATGCCTAGATGGTTTTCCCAAAACTCCCGACTGATGCAGTTTGCGATGAACTTCCCGGGGGTTAACGCGTCCACCACCACACCATGGGAGTCCTTCGTTTCCCCTTACTGATTCTAACCACCACGGTCAAGAAAGGATAATAGCGCGTTCATTATTCAAAGCAAGCGCAAGGTTTCTGGTTCTAACCACCAAGCTGAAATGAAGGAGTAGCATATAGTGTGGTGATGTATGCGTTAGCCTCTGGAAAGTGCAATAGCGCGTTCGTTCTTCACCGCAGACACCAGCTGACTGGAGTTTTGCAAATATCTCAGCATCATTATGGTTACACCGCCCTTTTTAAAAGGAAGTGCAGACGGTGAGGTGTAGAGTAAATGGCCCATAGTTGTGGTTAGTTACATTTCACTCATCTTTGTACTCGCATAACGATTCCTCCATGAATAGTTTACTGAATAGTTTTTCTCTAATGAATAGAATAATATAGTACGTCAAATTCGTAGGCGACGAAACTAGGCAAGTGAATTTTTTAGAAGACAGAGCGCATGAAATGAAAAAAGAAGAAAAAAAGTTCTCATGAAAGGAGTTCATCTCATGAATTATTGGGAAGAATGGACAAAAATTGATGTATTAGCAGAATGTAGTAAAGAAAGTAGGTTCGTTGGGCACATTGGACTGCATGAAAAGAATACACGAGAGCCCGGGAAAGAACTGGAACAGTAAGAAATGCCCATCGACTCTTCATAACAATTTCATCCTACCTTAATGTATATCTTAAAGTGGAATACACAGCAGGAGTGACTAGACTGTGGCCAAGAAGTGATCACTAAGACAACGCATAGAGTGTGCGGGACTAAATAAAGAACTTCGGAGCACTCACCCGATGACAGTGAATGGCGAAGAGTGGTTTAGGGTCGCGCTCACAAGGTCAAAAGAGAAAGCGGGAGGGCGAGGCTTTCGTAAATATGCCGTGGCAGCAATGTAAGCTTTAACCGTACGTGTGTGACGGCATTTATGAATCCCACACATTGTGGGAAAATGTGCTATTGATGTTTTTCAGCCCATTAACAAAATGATTATGCTCTAAAAGAAACTTTTGCTTGAGCTGCATAATTCATCTGAAATTCTTGGATTTCCAGCTTGTGAAGTCGAGGTCTATCTAGTCTTGTATCTAGTAGCATAGCCTAGCATCTATTTAAACCCAGTCGACGACCAAAATTTGTTGAAACCACCGTAGTTGATTGGATGAGTCGAGGATGCCAATAACAACCGTTCCTGCTGTTGACAGCTTACTTTCGGTTGGTGAACAATAGTAATACACGAGCAAGCGAGTACCTTTACCATACGTCTTAATAAAGACAATGAAGAACAATCAGTTGTCATCACCTAGTAAAAGAGGGGCATTGCAGTAAATTTATGAACGAACAGCATCAGTTGGTAGAATCGATGAAACCAGTCCATCTCGGATTTATCGTATGATAAAAAATGCATCCGCTAGCTCATGGCCGATATTATCGCGGCAATCCTTGAGTTTTAGATGGAAGCGGACCGCTCAATGCGAAGAAAGTCCGAGATTTCACAACGCAAAAAAGTATGAAGATTCGATGAAACGATGTAAATCAGAGATTTCACTGGGAATGATTTTCACGGTCACTAAACAAGAAGGCCATTGATTAGCTGTTATCGAATTGCAGTACAGGAGTGTACTGATAAGTAATTAACTTTTCGGGTAATTTTCTCTTGTCAAGCAAAGAAGGGAAGCTTCCTTCCGCTCATCCTCCTATGTGGTCTCTGACGCTCCAAATGGCCAAAAGTAGAAATTGCATGGAAAATGACCTGAGTTATGAGTATAAAGAACGTTTTTCAATTGAAAAAGTCTATTGGAAAAAATCACCAGTGGTAGCAACATTGAAATTTTTCGTTGAAGTACGCAAGAGAAGGCTGATGGTAATCACACCTTAGACAGAAATTAGTGCGAAAAAACAAAATATTGCGCACAAAACGAAGTGCGCTTCTGGAAGAGATCTTAAGTGGCAGGATCACTTTCTATAGGAACTCTATGTGGTTGGAAATATTATCCCTTTATACTAACGCTCATCTCTGTAGTCAACACTCCACCCACCTTTCAAAACTTAGCTCTCACAGTTCCCTATCTCTCTCTGCTTAACAATCATGCCCTGCAAAGTTCCTTATTCTTGCCATAAGTGCTTTCTGCAAGTTGCCCTATCGTCATCTGAGGAATCGCTTGTATCAACGGAGTTTTCTGCATAATGTAATATCTGATGTACCTTCTCCTTTTTCGTCTGTTGTATTATGTCTTTCTTATGTTTTCGCGCTCTGAACAAGCTTTGCCGGAATGCACTGATTGGAAATCGCGTCGTAACTCCTCATTATCTACCAGTTCTACAACTACCATCATTGGGCGTGTTTTTTCTTGAATACTATCTTTGCAGTCTGCGCCTCCTTGCGCTGTAATCAATATTTCAGGATTTAGTTGTTGAACTGCCCACTATCTAGTTCACCTGGCAAATTCAACCACAATGACATCTCATACACATTAGCGTTGTAGTAACTGATCCATTAATGCAATACTTTATTTACGTGGACACTTGAATAATCCGTTTTCACTAGTGGAATGGGCCTTTGCATATTTTCCATTTGGCCGGACATTTCTAGGCAGCGTGGTATCCTGGCGTCTCGAGGACAGCCAAGGCGAAGCCTTCCTCTGGTCGTCACCACCGCAGTAAGCTGTCGCCGTTGTGGATCAGAGAGAAAGAGATCTGCCACTATGGGTTTATTTTGTCACCAGAACGGTGGAGATTGCTGGTATTGGTTAACTTTAACTGGGAATCTGGATAAAATCGTCGGCCTCCTCAACCTGAGAGGCCTGGCTGGTGTGATGATCCACCGCTGTACATCGCAGATAGACGGCTAGGAGCACCTCCTTGCCATGTCGAAGCGGTAGACCGTTGGGAGGAACACAACAGGTATATCACAAATCACTGGAGAAAATTTTGATTAAAAAATACTCGAAGAAGATTACGAAATTTAGAAAGACAGATGGTGACCAATCTTTAGAGCATTGATGACGAGTGAGATTTGCTATCATAAACGTGTTCCTGGCTTGCAGATTTGTTGCGCCTTGCCATTCGCTCCCAAAAAGTCCGTTCTTGATCAAATTGAGGATAAGGAATCTCGAAAAACGGGCGTGCCTGGTTCCATTCAACGAGGCAAAAAAAGCGTAGTGGCATAACGGTTTCGATTACCCCGTTGCAGATGTGCCGCGCAGCCGACTCCGCTTACAGCCCTAGATGTTGTTGAATGTCATATTTAGTCGATCCATTGACTTGAAAAGGTCTCTCGGTGCATGATCTCAGTGTTTTTACTCTTCTCGACAGCTATGGTGCCAATTTTCCACCTAGAAGAGGTAAAAAGCTTTGTTTGCACCCAACGAAAAACCAGAGCAAAGTGTGGGCTGAAGGGTACACTTAACGACAGCGCCAAACGCCGCACCGTTCACTAAGAATAGGAGATGATATGATAAGTAGTGACGCAGTTGCAGAATAGAAAAAATGCTAACGAAATCGAGACTGAAAACTGAATTCTGCGAAAGAAAAGTTTGAAAAATAAAGACTTGAGGGAATTTAAACAAGACAGACTTGCAGAAGGGACTTTACTCTATGGTTGACATGAATGTATGCCAGTATTTACTAGGTGTTACTTTGGTTCATTACACAAATATATCCCTGCCTGCATTTGGAAGTGCTTTCCACTTGCGTGAAATCTGTCCCGGTACTTTTCATACCCATGAATTCCATTCAATAGCCATGATTAAAGATAAGAGCTAAAGTGAAATAGCAGATACTTGCTAGCCTAAGTACATCTCAATGAACTTTTTCGAAAAGAAGTTTTTGTAAATCACTAAATGTAGAGAATGGCCTTTCTGTTTTTGCTGTTTTGCTCTACTTTCAATTTTATGGCGAAAAAGTATACACAATTCTGTTAAAAAATCAACTAAATGTGAACACTATGGTGTCCATACGGAGCGGAAGAGGTTAGCGAGAATTGCATCACCTGTCGCCCCGCTGATCGCCTACTGAATCGAGCTGGCACCATTAAGTTTCCCATTCTTCCGTCTTGCATTCAAGAGTAGTCCAATTTATTGTGCTTGTATTAGCGATTCACTGAGCAACATATCCTTTTTGTATAACGAAATCTCCGATTTTCTCTTCTCTATGTGTTGTGGATCTTCGCATTCACTCTCTCATTTGCGAAATATGGGATACTCTTAGCATTCCCCCTTTTGTTTGTGCCTTCAATTATGCTGAGTAATTTTTCACCCTGCCTACACTGTGGCCAGGTTACTACGCATACATTAGGGCACTAAGAATCGTGGAGCCGAAAAATTATAGGCATAGAGTAGGGAGTTCTTTGTGTTGTTCACAGTATCCGCAATGCACTTTAGAGTCCCTAAACTGTTTGCTATCACCTGCTCAACTGTGGAACTAAGTCGTTCATAACGTTGACTTCACCACCTGGATGGTAGCTGCGCCATTCGTAGATATTCGTTTTTTTTCTGGGCGTGAAGTGAGCCTATGAAATCTATGCATTTCTCAAGAAAATCTTCTCATGAGAAGAAGGAGAAGTAGTCGAAGACGAATCTTTCCACAAGCGTTATCAAATGGCTACAAATAGTTTCGCCTGTGTAGTGTTTGGTGTTGTAAGAACAATGTAATGAGCAAGGCCAAAGGGGTAATATTCTTCTTCACCGATTTTCACCTCTATGTTTTTTCATCCTAATGATTCTGATGTTTCGATGATATTTTCGAGTGTGGCAGCAAAGAATTTTGGAAAGATGGTGTCGCCCTGCCTAACCCGTCCTTTGACGCCGGTGTTAATATCGTTGTAAAATGGTGATATGTTGGTTGTGGTACTTTTATACAGTACACGAAGGGCCTTCATACACTGAGCAAGGGCATCCTTACTGTCCAGGTCTTCCATGACTGCTTCTATCTCAATTGAGTCAAAGGCCATTTTTAAGTCGATGAAAGTGGTATAGAGCCTTCTCTTGTCATCTCGTGATACTCCAGCAAGTTTTATCATCATGCGGATGTGGTCAATCGTACTGAATACTATTAGAAACCCTTTATACTCACGTGGCGATCCTTCGTTTAGTGTTTTGGCACTCCTGCTTAGGATGACTCGAGTGAAAAGTATGTAGACAACGAAGAGCTCGAGGATTGGGCGCCAGTAGCCGATATCGTGGAGCTCAGCGTTCTTAAACACTAGCACGGACTTGTTAGTCTCACACTGGGTAGGGAAATTTCATTCAGATAGTTAGTGTGTGAAAAACAGATCAGTATGTTTGTGGGCACGAAGGGAAGGTTCTCAGTTGTTATCCTCTCCTGAACAGGTGCTGTTCGATTCCTTACTGACCAAGTAGCATAACGAGTTTCGGAAGGAAGAACCGGTGAAACGACCAACGATCCAACCTTCTTCATTTCGTACTTGATTGCTTTTCTGGTAACAATAACTGCTACATCTGGTCTTCGAAGTGTAGTCTTTCTCGGTTTGTAATTGGCGAAACATCGGTAGTTCTTGCAAATGCTTTCTCAAGAGTCTGCTGCTTCGACTGAAACTGTTGCTCATGCGTATGTGGGTGCGTTCTCGTTTACGCGGATCGTGTTCTACGAGTCAATTCGGCTAAAAGCCTGCAATCAAGTGAAAGGGAAGTATATCAGGGCGCACAGGAGTTCCCTCCAACAAATAAACTCCATGTCCACTCTGAGACAGCCTGGCAAGCTACCCGTGAGTGTACCCAGCCTCCGGAGCCCAAGAAGCTATACATGGGAATCAAAATGCTAAACATAGTAAGAAAAACCGACCTCATTACCTTAACCCCGAAAGAGCCTCCAGTTTCGCAGCGCTGGGTAGGGCGAGTACAGAGAGACTATGACACCGGAAAAGAACTGTTCCGCGGAACATACGACAGTAGAGGAGTTGGCGGCGTCGGCGCTCTCGTCAACACGAGTTTGTCCATGAACATCGATTCATTCGAACAGCTTACAACCCGAATCGGACATTTACGATTAAAAAGATGAGGATTAACACCGGCTTTGACAATCTTCGTCGTTTACGCGCCAACATCAAACTATGACGAAGGAGAAGTCGAAGCGTTCTACATGGACTTGCAGAGGTTCTACGGAAAGATTTTGCAGTCTTCAAGGTAATCAATGGAGATTTTATCGGTAAGATTTGACGAAGAAGAACGTTTGAAGAACGTCACATTGGGACCCATGGATTAAAATGGAACTAACATGGTGAGAGGCTATCAGAGTTTATCATGGCTACCAAGACCATACATGGTAACTAGCAATTCCAGAAGCCTCACCGTCAACGATGGACGTGGGAATCTCCCAATGGAGAGTACCATAACGAAATAGACCACATCATTGTTAATAGAAGGTTTTGCCCAACCGATGTTGCTGTTGTCGAAAAATTCTACACGGGATCGCACCACCGTCTCCTTCGCGCGAGATTCCACTTCTCGCGGAAAAGAGGGAAAGCTGCAAAATTCAAAAACCGAAGTGCTAGAACCACCGTAAGCTGAGACTTATTCAATTCATTAGTCGGCTGTTGGGAAGATGCCATTGTCGCTAACATCGACGAGGAACACGATCGGCTCATTGAACATCTTCACGTAAGCGCCATGAAAGCTGAGAGTTCGAAAATCACCAAGAGACGTCTGTCTCCAGATACTCTCGAGCTGTACCCACCCCAGTATGGAATCGCACAAGCTGCAGGCAACCCCGAACCAACGTCTGAACTTGCAAAACAATGCATACAGGCGATAAAAGATCTTAAAGAGAGAAGATCAGCAGGTAATTGTCGAAGCTGCAGAGGCTGGGAAAAGCATTCGCAAAGCCCACCGAAGCTTCGCCAACTACAAGACCAATATGATTGCACACCGCCGCCTAGATGCAACAATTACAGCGTCCAGAAAGACAAAGGAGAAAATCATTCACCAGTACAACTCAGATCTCTTTGATAGCCACGTCCACCTCTCGTCATACAAAATAAGGAGGATGGATATGTTATACTACCGGTTCCTCTTCCCGAAATCCGACATGTCATTTCGTCGGTGAAAAATCGAACAGCACTAGATCCAGACAGATAAGACCAGAACAAATGAAGCACGTTTCTCCAGTTCTCGTAAACACACTGGGTCAGCTCTTCACACCATTCCTGTCTGAATTCAAGGTCCCAACTCAGTGGAAGACCAGCAAGACTGTGTTGTTGTTCAAGAAGGGTCATGACCTACGCGATATCGGTGACTATCGCCCAATCTGCTTGCTGTCTGTCGTCTACAAACTTTTCACTCGAGTCATCCTAAAGAGGATTGACAGAACACTGGACGAAGGACAGCCATGTGAGCAAGCAGGATTTCGGAAAGGTTTTAGTAAGATGAACCACATCGTCACGATAACAAAAAGTCATTGAAGTATCGCGAGAATACAAAAGACCGCTCTGTCTCTCTTTCGTCGACTTAGAGAAGGCCTTTAATTCAATTTAGATAGAAGCAGTCACGGAAGCCATTGATAGTCAAGGACTTCCTACTCAGTACATAAAGATTCTTCGTGAGCTGTACAAAAATTTCACAACCAAGATTTCACCATTCTACAACGATATTAACGTTAACGTCAAAAGAGGAGTTAGGCAAGGCGATACAATCTCGCCAAAATTATTTACAGCCACCCTCCAGAACGTCATGCGAACATTGGAATGGGATAATATGGGAGTGAAAATCGACGGTCGCCAGTTTCATCACCTTCTCTTTGCTGATGATATCGCCCTTATAACACCAGACATTAACCAAGCGGAACGTATGCTTGCGGACTTTGATAAAGCGTGTGGAAAGATTGGTCTGCGGATAAATCTCAAGAAAACGATGTTCATGAAGAACGGATTGGTTTCGTTTGCCCCATTCACGCTCAACGGAACGAATATCTCCGAATGCTCCAGTTGTGTCTATCTAGGTCGGGAAATCAATATGATGAACGACTTAGCTCCAAAGCTGAGCAGAAAGAAACGAGCGGCTTGGGTAGCTTTCAAAAGCGTCCAGGCTGTAGTGAAAAGAACAAAGAACGCTTGACTCCGTTCCCACCTTTTCAACTCAACTGTTCTTCCACCTTTAACGTATGCATCAGAAACCTGATCGCTGCGTAAGTGGGAGCGGAGCACTCATCGTTAACGAACGCGCAATCGAAAGGACGTTGCTCGGAGTATCCCGTTTCACACAAGTGCGGGAAGGGTTCCGAAGCTCCGACCTGCGTCAACGATCAAAAATCAAAGATTCGGTTTTGTACGCTAAACAGCCGAAGTTAAAAAGGCAGGACACGTAATGCGTATGAATGGCAACCGATGGACAAGAGAAGTTGGTGACTGGATTCCTCGGGATGCGAAACGTACTGCAGGAAGACCACCGACCCGATGGTCAGAGTTCTTCACGAAAAGCCTAGAAGAAAGATGTGATGCTCGACGAGTCGCAAGAGCGATTAAAACCCACTTGGCTACTCTT
Organism: Angiostrongylus cantonensis; assembly: GCA_009735665.1. Classification (NCBI taxonomy): domain Eukaryota; kingdom Metazoa; phylum Nematoda; class Chromadorea; order Rhabditida; family Metastrongylidae; genus Angiostrongylus; species Angiostrongylus cantonensis. The sequence goes on from MQTX01000107.1 coordinate 494,175, forward strand.
GTACTCGACAGGGGAAAATGGAGCTTTTATAGGCGCTTATTCGAGTCACTCGACGATCAACGAGACTACAGGAATTTCTATTGGCTATCTTAAAAGTTGTATTGTCTCTGCAGAAGTTCTTCAAGTCCACATGGCAATCTTCGACTTCGTCTTTGTCATAGCTTGATGTTTGTGTGTGCGCAACGAAGATTGTCAATGCCGGTGTTCATCCACATGACTAAAACCGTAGAGGTCGACTGCAGTTATTAATTGTTCGAATGAGTCTTTTTTTATAGCCAAACTTGTATCAACGAGAACACGACGCTATCTTCTGAATGATTAATGAACGGCGTGTTGTCGTCGCAGCCAGCACGATGATGTCGCTGCTTATCCTTTTGCTTGGGTGATCAAGACTTTCCTAGAGGACCCGGATACAAGTGACACTGCATAGTAGATGCAAACTGTCACCTTAGCTCTTCAAGATTTTGACATCATCGAATGATCCTAGGAGTCTAGCGGCCTCACCATACTCATGCCATCAAACGATGCAGTATCGGTGAATTTTTCACGGTTAGGGAGGTGAACAATTTATGATATTCTTAGTTCCGAGGTTAAATGTCGGTTGGCTCGGAAAATCTCTTGCCATTCGCTATTTGCCAGCTAGCCATAATACCGACTGGTGCAGGGTGGATTTTTCATTGTGAAACAAATTATTATTGACGGATGGTCATATCAACAGCAACCGCTGTGCATAAATAGGCACTGTTGGGTGATCATGCCTTATTCGCGCGGTGTTCCACTGCAGAAGATTAGTCTCGGTGCGACTAAGAAGACGTCATGCAGAGAAGACGAACAGGTGTGGACCATCGCTTGGAATCATTTGCGCTAATGAAGACGGAGACCTTGAAACGTTAGCCGAGAAAAACTGATTTATTAACCTCGCATAAGCTCAATGACTTTTAAACATGTTGACTAGTTTACTGTGTTGAGCATCTAATGCCCACATATAGCTTTCTGAGCTTTGAATGTAGTGTTTTGGTATACTCACGGCTAAAAGGATAAAAAGGATAAAGTTCTCGGCATTGATCAATCCCTGAGGGATGCGCCATGCATTCGACTTCATAAAGTATCGTTGGAAGTGACTGAATGCATATCTGGCCTTTACAATGACTCGCGGTGGCTTGCCGATGTATGGAGCCAGTGCTGCTATCCTCCCAGACAAGTCTGGTACTAATTTGTTGACACCGGAGAGATGGAAGGCTTGGTGGGTCATGGGCGCATTCCACGTGCGCGTCGCAGTGGCGCCTCCAACCACTGCGCCACACGCGCTCTTGCTCACAGATAGATTGCCGATATCTTACAAATTAGACCAGGAGCGTATTTTTCGAAGGTGACAGCTAATCACCTTCCATATGTTTTCCAGCAGTTGACACAGCATAAATGAAAACATATCCCTGCACTCACGTATGATTATATCTTCTTAAACATGGAGTTGAGTGCCAAGTTGGAGAAGCAGAAACAGGGAGTGTACCCCGTGGATCTAACTGCTTCTCAGTGAAGCACAATGTCATTTGTATTCATCGTTTTGTCCTTTCTCCACTGCTTGAGGACGCGCCACGTGGCCTTGATACTAACCGACTGGTGATCTTTCTGTGAAGGGTATCCGTGATTATAAGAACAAAAATTGCAAAAGCAATGGTGTGGCAGATAATTGAGAAATTCGAACGAAAAAAAATTTCAGCACGCAGAACTGCGTATTTATTTCCGGAAAAGAATGCTATTTTCTTTCACGACAATTTTTTTTGTACGTGATCCGTCATTTCATCTATTGTGTGCATCTGAGCAGTTCTAGCACTCCATTGGTTTTCCTTGCGTTCGTCGTCTGCAGCGGTCTTCAAATAGTTCATGTATTATCTCGGCTGCTGCCTGAGGAGTTCGCTTTCTTTTCATGAGTGTCGTACAGTCCCGGTTGAGCCAACTATCCTTGAAATGTTGTAGGTAGCTGGGCCAACGCTTTCTCTTGGAGGAGGATGTTGAGGTCCAACTTGTGCCCTTGCTCCCTGATTAACGACGTCACTAATCACTACGCTGCTCCCTCCCTACTCGTGATAAAATGCACTCCAATACGAATTTTATCTTTTTTCATTGCATTAATTAAAAACCTAAAAGCAAAATAAGGTCAGTGTGGCAAACCAGATAAGAATGTCAAAAACATACTTCAATACTTATTTATGTAGCTGAATCGGTTGATGTTTATGCAGAATCATGTGTACCCAGAGAAGCATTGTATTTAACTCCATTGCAACGTGTAGCATAGTGGTTAGAGTTTCCTTACAATACATTCCTTTCCGATCCCTTGTTCTATTCCAAACGCTTATCCTCAAGAACCGCTCCATTCATCCGGACCCCATAACTTGATTCCAAATTTATCCAAAAGAATAAAACACCGACCTTTCAGGTAGTTGCAAGCTACAGCAAGTATGGGTCAATTGTGCACTTAATTTTTTGCTCCGGATTGAACCCAATGCACAGCGAATTCGTCAGAGATTGGTCAACATCAGGCGCTTTATCCTCTATTCTTTTTAGTCAATTAGCTTACGCTCTAAGGTTCCACGGAATGATTATATGGAATTGGTTCGTACCTTCGGTGATCAGTATTAAAAATGCATCTTCTTGTCCTTCATCGTGTGCGAATATTCAAAATAATCTCATGGTTAAATGGAGGCGAGATCAATGAGTAGTTTGAAAAGCACAATTTATTTCAATGAAATCCCCATTTTTGACTTATTACTTACTGCTTACTCTTTTCAATGGCAGTGTGTGTTGCGAAAAACAACTCCAATAATGGTGAGGTATTTGCAAAAATTCCTGACCGCATATGTCTATGGTGGGGAACGAACACGCTATTGTTCTTTCCGGGGGGTAACTCGTCCACCGCGCCATGCCCCAAATCGACAATGAACAATGAATAAAGGAAAATATGACAATGAAAATTACTTAAATTCCGATTTTTTTTCTACAACCAGTTAGTTATTAATCTATAGGTGGCGGAACAATAAAGCACACTGTATTCTTGATGAGGAAGCGCGGGCACTTCAACACCAAGGTTATTCAGCACAATATTGACTGACGTTTCAGCGGTTTCGCCTTCTTCGGAGCCTGCTAGAGTCAAATTGATATGCAACATACTCAATCAAACGCAATTATAACATCAAAGATGAAACTTTGAGCATAACGCGCAAAGATAGACTCCAAAAATCCAAAAATGATCAGCAGGGTGATGTGCTTTGTGATTACGCTTGATCTCGCGCCATACCATCGGCTGATTTCTTCACCTGAGACCCGGCACATTTCTCAACAATGTAAGACTCATCTCAATTAATATTTGGAAGATTTATAGACAACAAAACAGTTAGTCTCTAAGAGAAGCTGGTTACTATACGAATAAATATTTATGTATTAAGTTTTAGCAGTTGAGGACATGAAAGTGTTTGATTGAGTGGATTGTGTAGCAATTTGACCTTTCTAGGCTCTGAAAAAAACGCAATTTCTGAAAGGTCAGTATGGTGCTGAATAAATCTTGCTGTTAACAGACTCGCGTTTGCTCATCAAGAAAACATTATATTATCGGTTAATGCCGAGCTTTAAAATAGTCGCTCCTGGAAAGCACACTTTGTTAGCAAGCATAGTTTTTTCACATTTGTGTCATTCCATAGCTTACAGTAATCACTGTCAGTGTCAATAAAACATGCAAAATTAAGAAAATTTTGTTTTTAGAAAACATCAGCCGCTCGTACTGAAGTCTTACCTATTTACACCTTCATTTGTTTTCTTGACTGGGAAGAGTTTCTGGGTGTCGGACGGCGATGCACAGAGGGAGGATTCAACCCTTGGCAGGGTTTCCCAAGCTAAGTTGTTCGGGGTTTCCATCAGAAAGCCCAGTTAAGAGTAAACCAATACCAGTATCCACCACCGCTCCGGCATCGAACTAGTCGCATTGTGGCGAATCTCCCTCTGATCCACAAGGGCGGCGATTGGCTGTGGCGGTAACGTCCTGAGGCAGACTTTTGCTAGGCTGACCTCGGAACTCCACGAAAACACAATGGCGAAACCAGTAAAACTCAGGAAAATGGAGAATATGCTGTGTACGGCACAACTAGTCAGGAGGAGCAGTCCAAGTATCCAAATTTTCGTTTCACGGTAACAATGGCGAAACACGTTATCCAACTCAACCGTCATACCACTAGAAATAATGCATGCCGCTTCTCCGCTATATATTTGAAAACTGATTTGACTATAACTTTTATTCGTTGCCCTTTTTTCCATGCATAATGGGAAATATACTCACAATGGTGCTGAGATATGTGCAAACTCGGAACCTTAACTGGGTTCAATGCCTGTTTGTGCTCTCCAAATCACTCCCGTTCACTAGTGGCTGCTGACAGCACCGACAGAATTAAAACATGATTGAGGGAGAGGTAGAGCAACAGCTTTTGGAAAGCATATCAGCTCCCGGGCGAGGTAATCGTGGACTCGATCCCCATCTGATGTTCCGAATTTTGTCCATATCTCAGCATTATTGTGATTTGGCTTTTCTTGAAAGATTTTTCTAGGCTTGCAAAACTAATGTATGTCCATAGGTCACCAATCTATAGGCAGTAGCTAACATTTGTTGATCGGATGGTGGTTTCTCACTCTGTCATTAAGTAGTTTCCCATACGAAGCCAAATCTACATATTGATTTACTCTTCGCTGAGTTTCTTTTCGCGGGAATGTAGAAGACATTAGTTGGTATAGCAAGGTTAGATTGATGAATGCCACTTCGTTCATGTTGGACTTCGACATCAAGAACGCCTTTCTATTTGTGGCGAAGTGGTGACCGTATAGGAAGGGTGAAACATTCCTACACTGTAAGCCATTTGTTATTGCTATGGTACTGTGCTTTTCATGGTTATTTGCCTTTCCTTTTTGATATTCATTTTTAAGGTGCCATGAAAATTTACAATGTGAAACCTGTCGGAGTATTCTTTGCACTGTTAGGAAGGAAGTAAACGGAAACATAAAAATTTTCTGAAAACATTGGTCGGATTGCTGGGTGCTACAAACGAGAGAACAAGGTTCAAAAAAATGAAAAAGGAAATGAAAAGAAAATGAAAAAACTAGGATTGTAGGATAAGAAGCGGCTAGTATGATGGTTAACAATACCTAATTGCCTGAGTAAATAACACCTGTCGGCAGTAGATGTCTCACATCAATCAAAAATAAATAGGAAGAAAAAGTCAAGGCTTTAGAATGTCGTGGGAAAATACATGGCGGCAGAAGCTTGCGTATAACGCAAACGGATGAAGTGGCACATCGGCGTCGCGCCAATGTCAATGTTCACCTCTATAGTGCGTTTAGTATTGTCTATGTGCGTGTGTATATGTGTAACCAAAGCAGTTCTAGCCAAGATCTGGTTTTGGTAGGATAAATGTGACTCTTTGAAACATCGCTATACGAAAAACAACGCTAAACACAATGAGACATCTAGCCGGTCCATGAGATCCTTGGATTTCTTTCTGTTTAATGGTACCCTAAATTCTCCATACTCTATAGAACGGGCTACACCATCGGGCATTGATCAAATGGTGGTCCACCAAACTACGACTATGAAATGAGAATGTGGACCCAGAAATAAAAGTAAAATTGCAACAAATTTTGACTACTTATGAAGCCTACAACGATGCTTAATGAAGTCGAATGCATGGTGCATCCCTCAAGGATTGATCGACGCCTACAGCTTTATTCTTTTATCTTTTTATATGAAGGAATGAACACGATACTAGTCGTTACATAAATATCAGTCTAGCATCTCAAGCGTTGAAATTATCAAAGTTATTGTTAAAGGTGTTTCTAAACGATAAAAAGGTTGATCAAGGTTTTCAAATAGCAGAGAGGTATGGAGTGGTCATTCCGAGGTTAAAAGAAAGCTGTTATTTTTTTAAATATTTGGTTTGGACTTATTTTCTCTGCAGGTATATAGCCTAATGTAAAGGATAAAGGACAAAGCTGTCGGCATTGACCAATCTCTGCATCGTTTGGGGGTGATTGAATGCACATTCGGCCTTCGGAATGACTCGTGGTGGCCTACTGATGTAAAAGTCTGGTATCAGTTTGCCGACCCGAAGGGATGGAAGGCGTGGTGATAATACAAAATCCTCAAAGAAGAAACCATCTGCATTAATAACACCAACGTTGGAAAAATCCTACATAACAACTCCCCAAACTGAAACTCCATCTCCTTATACTTAAAAAAATCCACCAAAAATCAACAAACAAAAAAGTAAAGTTACAAACACCAAAATTCCCAATAACAAACTACAATTAAACACAGGCGCTGCAATCGATTTCACGTCTGTGTCGGAGGGCGCCTGCTACCACTGCGCCATACGTGACCTGCAACCTAACATAGAGCCTTTTATGTTTGCCTTACTCAAAATTGATTGAGTTTGGAAAATTGGTGCTTGTTTTTTTATGTTTGGTCTTCACAATATGGGACATGATTTATTATAATCACAATCGTAACCAACCGACTAGATGGTAAAATACATGGAGTTAACACCGTACCGCAAGTCTCCAGTGAGGCATTTATTTTTGTGGCCATTTCTGTTTATAAGTGGGGTTCTCATAATAAAATTTTAAAATTATCAGTCATTCCAAATCGGCTGCATCCAGAACATTTTACGCTTTAATCATCATCGTTCACACAATATTTTCAACATAGCCATCTAATGCTTTCGTGCTTTGGAGCCAACTCAGTCAATTTGCCGATGAACGTGCCAACAACTAGGCGAGTAGAAGAAGGCGATATCTTTTTAGATGGAGCAGCTTAGCAATCTTTACTAGTAATCTATTGTTTAGACAGAATTCATAGCATTATGCGCAGTGCAGATAAGTATCTTTGTTGTTCAATTGCCACTCGTCTTTGCTTATAGTTTCACCGAAGCCGTAGAAGAATAACTGGAAAGAAACATCGAAACCGCCCATGACCAGATTTGAGCAAGCTGATTCGATTTCACCATTCCGATAGCGCAGAGTGAAATCTGCTCATCATCAGACATGAATGGCAGAAAGCTGTTCCTCTTTGTCTAACTGAGGATTCGTACTGCGATGATTGCCAGACATTCTCTTAATGTATGTGAAGCTAGAAGAAATTTGAGAAAATAATTTTTTTCCATGTTGAAACCGGTTGTTTTAGTAAAGAATATCATTCAGCACATAGTAGATAATTTTTAAAAAATGTATGCACAAGATGGCTATATACTCATAAAATACAATACAATTCCAAACTCCTGACATCTCATTCGGCGAGCGGTTAGCGCAGTGTTAGTGATGTCGTTCACCAGGAACATGGTGCTGTCTCGATCTTACATTGGACTCACGGTTCACCAAGCCTCTCATTCCTCCGGGTTTGGAAAATTAGTGACAGACTTATCAAGGAATATTCCACTGCCTGTAATCCAAGTAGTGATGCCCCAATCTAGGCATCTCAAGCTTCATGAGGAAATCGACCATTATTGTCGCAAATGACAGTAAAGAAGAATACATATTTTGCATACAATCAGTTATCTTCATATTAAACTTGTAATTTTTGCCCATGGATGTAATCCTCTCACAGAAGTTTCGCAACTCGCAAAAACGTTTTTCGACTTCCATCGAAACATTCTAGACGGTTCCGTCCAACAATGACTGCAACTGTTGCTGAGCTTTCTAGTATGTAATCTAATTTCGAACGTGCTTTTCTGTAATAGCCTTGTAACAGCCCACACAGTATCTCACCACTTTTGGATTCTCCAGAGTCATTCGTGCTACAATAGGTTTCGTTGTTCATCTCGATATTGAACGCCGTCATGGCGAACTTCTACAAATGCTGTTTCCGTAAAAAAAGGATAAAGCTCTCGGCGTTCATCAATCCCTGAGGTATGCGCCATGCATTCGACTTCATTAAGTATAGTTGGAGGTGACTGAATGCATATCTGGCATTTACAATGACTCGCGGTGGCCTGCCGATGTATCGAGCCAGTGCTGCTATCCTCCCAGACAAGTCTGGTACCAATTTGCCGACCCCGGAGGGATGGAAGGCTTGGTGAGCCATGGGCGCCTTCCACGTGCGCGTCGCAGTGGGGCCTCCAACCACTGCGCCACACGCGCCCTGCTGTTTTCGTACTAATATTTAAACCTCCCATGTACTAGTTCTTCTCACAAATCCTCAAGAAGATCTTCAAGCAGCATCCACACCCATACGTGAAAAGTCCGAAGTTCTCTGTGGATGATGGATGCGAGGAAATAAATAGAGTGAAAGGGGAGCCGATATGTGCACAGTGGATGTGAAGGGGAGTCGTATGGAATAAAATAGATAAGTGAATGTCTTATTCACTGCTACGCGCAAGGCGATTTCAATTTTTTGAAGGTTTTATTTGCATGACGAAAGGTTACGTATTCTGTGGATCCCTAAACTACTTTCATCAATTAGTTTGCCTTGTTCCCGTTGTCCACGAACTCCTTCGAATTACCGTGGGTGTTCACGTTACCTCTCTGAATGCAGGGTCCCTACTCAATGGAAGACCAGCAACACCGTGTTGTTGTTCAAGAAGGGCGACCTACACGATATAGGCAACTATCGCCCAATCTGCTTGCTGTCTGTCGTCTACAAACGTTTCACTCAAATCATCCTAAACAGGACTGACAGAACATTGGACGAAGGACAACCATGCGAGCAAGTAGGGTTTCGAAGAGGATTTAATACGATGGACCACATTCACATGTTAACAAGGCTCATCGAAGTATCGCAAGAGTATAAAAGACCGCTTTGTTTCACTCCCATCGACTCCCATCAGTTATGTCTATCTAGGTCGGGAAATCAATATGATGAACGACTTAGCTCCAAAGCTGAGCAGAAGGAAACGAGCGGCTTGGGTAGCTTTCAAAAGCGTCGAGGCTGTAGTGAAGATAACAAAGAAGGGCTGAGCAGAAGAAAACGAGTGGCTTAGGGATCTTTCAAGAGTATCGAGGATGTAGTAAAGAGAGCAAAGAACACCCGAGTCCGCGCCCACCTTTTCGACTCAACGGTTCTTTCTGCCCTAACGCATGCGTCAGAAACCTGGTCACTGCGTAAGCAGGATGAACGATCACTCAGCGTTATCGAACGCGCAGTCGAAAGGACGATGCTAGGAGTATCCCTTTTCACACAAGTAGGGAATGGGATGCGAAGCTCCGATCTACGTCAACGATCGAAAATCAAAGATGCCGTTCTACACGCCAAACAGTCGAAGATAAGGTGGGCCGAACGCGTAATGCGTATGAATGATAACCGATGGATAAGAGCTGTTAGTGACTGGATTTCCCTGGACTTCAAGCGTACTGAAGAAAGACCACCGACCCGATTGTCAGAGTTCTTCACGAAAAGCCTAGAAGAACGATATGACGCTCAACGCGTTTTTATACCGATCAGAGCCTACTGGGCTACTCCTGCACGCGGCAGAGAAAAATGGAGGATTTACTGGCGCCCATTTGAGTCACTCGACGTTCAACGGGACTACAGGTGATACAAGTGATACAAGTTCGACTGCTAGTTGAGAATTCTGTTTTCCTCATGAAAGTGATGTCACGCTAGTCTAATCGAGTCTGTATAGAATCCTCGGTGAGCTGTGCTAGCGTTCCCTGGTCTTCATCCCTTGAAAAAATCCAATCTCTTTAGGAAGACACGATGTTAAACCACAATGACCGCACTCCTACAAGGAAGTATCTGCAACCTTCGTCCATTCAGCCATACATTAGGTTTTCGAAAATTGTTGCAAATTACTTTCAGCTTCATTCAGATTATAGACCTATTTACCACTTAAAGTGAAACCCATTAGAATCTAATACGTCTATGAACATGATGCGAAGTTACACATTTTCTTACAATGTTGATTGTAAATCATATCGTCTAACGCTGCTGTTCACCAGAATTGATCTCTGATCAATGTTCTCTTTGGTGTTAAACTTCATAGAGCGCTTCGATGACTCACGGACGAGATTTGTTGGTTGTAACGACTTTAGTTTTTAACTTTAGTATTTATTAGATGATTGATTCCACAACGTATTTTTCCGAAAATGAGAAAGTATTCATAACCCAGCTTCGGCGAGTACTTAGAGAGTTCAGCTATTCGAACTTTTGCCGAAACGTCATCTTTTATGCTTCAGAATTTGTTCAGAATTCACTTTTAGTCACACTTTAAAATGCACTTGAGAAATGGTTCGCTCTTGATAGAGCAAGAGAGGCACGGTACTGAATTCATCATGGCTTTCGCTTTTGTTCCACATTAATTTTATACAAATTGTTTTCCTCCGCGACACAGTTAAGCGGTCGCGAAAAAAATGTGGTCTCAGCAGTCAGGATCAATTCTTCTTTAGTTCCGTCTCCACCACACCTATAAATCCCAGTGAGCTGGAACTCTAGTGAGTTAGATAGATATCATTCCAGTTTTCAATTCCGTCCTTTTCAACATCCAGGTGCACGCGTTATAAAAAATGACAACGAATGCTACAAAACTATCGCTTGACAAAAATTTCTTTTAAATACATTGGTTGTTCCAGCTAATTGACTTCAAATTGGAGAACGTGTGGCAAAATCGACTACTTAAACGTCTTGAAGGGTCGATTTTATCGCAGCCCTCTTTGCGTACCATACGCAATTTTGGTTCGATTACGTATGAACATTACATGCTGCCTATTTAAGGTCGATCCAAGAGGCGCATGTGGCGCAGTGGTTAGAGGCGCCGTTGCCACACAGGCGTGGAATCTCTACTCGTGTCTATGGCCCACCAAGCCTCCCATCGCCGCGGGGTCGGCAAATTGGTACCAGACTTGTCTGGGAGCAAGGGCTCGATCCATTGGTAGGCCACCATGAGAAAAGGCCAGATCTGCATCCAATCACCCCTGACGTTACTTAGTGAAGTCGAATGCATGGCGCAACTCTCTGGGATTGATCAACGTCGAAAGCTTCATTCTTCATTCTTTACGTGCCAATCTGACCAAGGAATTTACTCGGTTCCACCGGAAAAAGTTTTAATTCGCTGGTATGGTAAACAGTCTTCTATAAATGGTAGGTTTAATTCTGACGAGACATTTGAGAACAGTGAAATTTGCACATGATTTCTCTAAGAAACATTTGCCTAAAGTTTATCAATGAAACAGGTATCTCGTAGATTCAAGCACCCAGCTACATCGCTGGAACAGTAATCAACCGGGCCGGTATCGAATCGCATTTCGTGTCTGGATTCAACACGATTGACTGCTCAACGATGAGGACCAGGCCTGATTTGGTGTTCTCTAATTATGCTTTCAACTATAGTACACCAT